>JAYMSP010000576.1:0-46555 GCA_036897095.1 Plantago elongata
AAAGATATTAATGGATTTTAATTTTTAATTTTCTAAATTCATATATTTTTTAAAAATTTAATACTTGACTTGTTAGTCTTTCCGACGTGAACCCCATATTTATTATCAAGTGGCGAGTATTATAGTGGAACATTGGGACTTTGTGGTTGTGACTTGTGCGCGTGAATTAATTACATGTTATAAGACTTCTAGAAATGAAATAGAAGATTGGGTCTTCGTCTTGTGTTGCATGTGATTTAGCTACATGTTTTGTTATAAATGATGAAAGGATTTAGCTACAACTTCGAATATCATTGCGGTATACAATATATACAATTTATATTGATACATATTCGAAAACTATGGTAATCAGATAAGTTCTAAACACCATTTATAGTTTTAGTTTTCAGGTGTTCTTTACTCTAGATAGGAATATCTGAACTTAACTTCCATAAAAAAAAAAACTATTATTTAAGATGAGCTTGTATTGGTGGTAAATTGGTTTAACATTCCTTGTGTATAAATATCGAAATTGTTGATAGACCATGACGTATAAATTCGTGTAATTGTACGTGTAGCTCAATATTATGACATTCAAATGGCAAAAGTTAGAAATTACCAGCATCCAAAGATAAAACACAAAAAATCTCACTTGCACAGATCGCGCTAGAATTCTTGAGACGATAATTATAGATGCACGAATCCATGAAACTTAGATGATTTAAGGCGACGTTTTTAGTTAAATTGCGAACTGAATTACCTAAATCTTAACATAAACAAACTCTTCATGCTTCAACCGTTCAACCAACTTCTTTTTCTTGTATGCCTATCTGCTCTCTACTGCGATCTCGTCCGTCTCTTCAATCTTCGACTTCAATTCCGCTTCAAGCTTCGTACTGTCAATTCCGGTGAGTTACAAATTGGGTGTTCAGTGTTCTATTCGAATTGACCTCAATTGTTACCGTTGTTCTTCAATTTGTTGTTAACTAGTTTTTGTAAATCTTCGTATTTGAATTTTGATGCTATGTTATACTTTACTTCTATAAATCTATTCAATTGTTTAATATAATTAAAATATGATGTATAAAATTTTAAAAAATATTTTATTAATATAAAAAACATTTTAGATTTTATCACATATAAAATAAATAAATATAAAAAATGCCCAGAGGTTGCTGCATAGACTTGAAGACACAAGAGGAGATTACGGACATATTTATTGTTAGTTTTACAAAAGATCATACAATTGTCCGCAAAACAGAGCAAAGGTATAGCCTCACAATTACGATTGGGTTTTAAACCATCAATTAGTTTATTTTTTACAAAATTCTGAATTTTAGCTACAAAAGATCTTGGCATAATACGAACAAATAAGGAGAAAGGGGATCGCCTGCCGCAATCCCCGAGTGGGTTTCCAAATGTTTGAAATGAAACCATTAATTTTAACTTGGGAAGAAGTGGTTTTCACGCAGGACATAATTAACTTGATAAAATGTGAAGGAAAGCCAAACTTCGTAAGAGTTAAAGTAGGGAAATCCCTTTCGAGGCGGTCGTAGGCTTTCTCAATATCTAGACTGGGTCCAAAATAACTCGAGTTGCCTTTGCATTTTTTCGATAGAGTGTGCAATTGTTCATGGACCAACATAATGCTATCAAAAATTTGTCGGCCAGGTACAAAATCGTTTTGAAAAGGCAAAATGAGTTGATTCATAAAAGGTCTAAGGCCAGAAACTAAAGGGCTAATTGGAGTAGCATCCAAATGCCCATTTGGATGCTACTCCAAGATTTTACGTTTGGCGTAGCACTAAAATGTCAAAAACTCAAATGCTTCTACAGTTCCAAGCATTTTACAACAACCTATAATACCCTATCCAATTACAATTCTATACCAAACACAATTTTAACAATCCCACTAAAATACCGGTCACTATTCAGGTATTTAAATCGGGGCATTTAATTCGCACGCCAATCCACCCCTAAAATTTTGGTAATAATTTTAACATATACATTACAAAGGTTTTATTGGCCGAAATTGGGTAACTGTCTTAGGATTATCAACTTTTGGCAGCATTATGATTTGAGTACGATTTATCCCGTCTTCCAAAAAATCAGTGAATCATATTTTGAACTTTATACCTTATAATGGACCAATGATGTTGATAGAAGCCTGCACCAAGTTCGTCTGGGCCTGGTGCCTTAGTAGGCCCAATAGAAGAGACATCAATCCAAATATCCTTATCAGAGACTGGTTTTATCAGCTCTTGTTGCTGATATTGGAGCAATTGAGGAGTTTGAATGTTCAAAAAAGGTGTTAAATTAGCTCCCTGGCCGCAACTCTGATTTTTGAAGAATACATAGAATTCATTCACAATTATGTTTGGATGAGTATGCCAATTACCATTATTATCTTTAATACCGTGAATAAAACTCCGCTGGGAATGAAAATATTTAGAGTTTTTATCAATCCCTTTAATCCATTTGCATTTAACACGTTGTACCCAATAAGTAGCTTTAAGTTTATGCCCCTCAACAATCTAAGATTCATGTTTTCCCATTAAAGGACCATAATGATTGGGATTAACAATAACTAATTTTTCAAGTTGTTCCATTCTGTTCATATTCTTGTGTAAGGATTTATCAATAAAATCACAAGGTTGAATTGGCCAATTATAGAAGGATGGGCTTAAAACAACACAAGTTTTATTTAGACCTAAGGACGTAACTTGGTTAGAGTTGCCGTAAGGCTCTGCATGATTTAAGGTATTCCGAAGAAAAGGAAAAGAATTGAAAGGAAAATCAAATTTCTGGGAAAATGTAGAAGGAAAACTAGTGTTTTCCCTTTTTACTGCTGTTTGGTAGTTTTTCAGTTTTCCAGAAAAAATAACAATTAATTTTGTGACATTTCTTCTTCTTTTTGAACTTTTTTTAATTTTTTTTCTTTTTCTTTTTGATCTTTTATTTTTGCTAAATGGTGTACGAGTACAAAATAATGTTATAAATTTGACCAAAATATAATTTTTAATTATATAAAAATTAACATTTGAAATTATGAAACGGAACTTTTAAAAATTATAAAAGGTGAAAAGAATTGAATAAAATTGTGAGTATACGTAATTTAACTAGTTTGTTTTAGAATAATTTATTTTCTTATTTTTTAAAGTATTACTACAAGTGTAAATTGTGCTCTGGTGGGGATTATCCATATTTATCGCTACATAGAATATAATTATAGAACTTATTAATAAAGCCAAGATATTAACATACGAATATAATGAATGTTATAAATAAAATAAATTTATATATAATGTATATAGATCAATATTAATAATAATAACTTTTAGATTAAATATATTTTCTCAATAAATATTAATTTATGTAAGAAAAATCAGAAAGAGATAAGAATTTATTATATTTTTTCTTTTATTGTTGTTTTTTTACTTTTCTAGGATTTCCTACATTTTTCTTTTCACTGTTTTTATTTTCCATAAAAAATTACATGATAAATTAAAAATTTCTTCATTTTCTTCTCCTTTCCCTCAAAATTTTTTAAACCATACCGAGCCTAAGTGTTTTATGAAAATGCTATTATCCCGCCAAATGAAAGACCACAAGACTGGGTTTTGTAGTTGTGCCTGAATTAACTACATGTTGATTTAATTATTATAAGACTACAAGAAATGGAACACCCACACTAAACGCGAAATTAGTATTGTTTACAAAAAATTAACCAAGATAGCTATACTTACAAACTAATGTTAAATATGACCACTACAACCGTATCATAAAGAACTTTCTAATAACCCTTTTCTTATTTAACCATAAATTACTAAATTAGAAAAATACAATAATAATGAACCTTTAAATTACATGTTTTACCAAACTCAATTTATTTCCACTGATGTAACTTGATCTTGTATTATGCTAGCTAATTTTATCAAGTTAAAATGAAGAATTATAATTAATAGGTTGGGACTCGAGTCACCTTTACCGTTTAAGGAAAAAAAAAATTGCAATCCACTAATTACCTTGAGCTTGGTGTGACAAGATAAGCTACATTTTATTGAAAGCTAGCAAGAAAGATTACTTGGGCGTTTGGTCTAGTGGTATGATTCTCGCTTTGGGTGCGAGAGGTCCCGAGTTCGATTCTCGGAACGCCCCTTTTTAAATTATTTTTAATTTTTAACTTTGCGAATAGAAGAAAAGGAGGTATTTTTAATTTTTCACTTTGCAAATAGAAGAAAAGGAGGTATTTGAATACACGTTTGATTTACAGATTTGGAATTTACTTTGTACAAGCTTCATCTAACTGGATGAAATTTATACTTAGTCAAAGACTATGATTGGCCTCAATGCTTGCATGGTATTATGGTAAATTGGACCCTGGATGAGTTGCAAATTGGCCCTTGGTAAATCCTATGGTTGCATTTCTCTTCATCAGATTTGAGAACCCTGTTGAACTCTTTCAACATTTTTCTTTCAACATTTCTATTCTCTACCATGGTAAGCAACAATTTTTTGAAGAAAGAAAAAAAAGAACATCTCAACGAGGAGTTTTATTCTTCAACTTATGTAATTACAAATTTATTCACGAACTACTAAATAATAAATTATATATCCGTGTACATAATCAATACGCTTGCGAATTATTCAATTAAGTCAAATTTAAATATGAACTGAGCGTTCGAATTTAATTTTTTTTGTGAAAATTTCACAAACGTTTGTGTCATTTAACCCCTAAGTTAACTCCACAACTAGGTTATTCACAATTACTAGTTGATGAATAAAAGATTGTTCATCTTATATCAACTAGCCTATTTTGAGTGGAAGTATAGTATCCAACTGTTAGCTAAACTATGCAAAAACACCCTAAGTACTTTGTAAGCTACATCAGTGATCATGCTTGATACGTGGTTTTAGACGTGCTCAACCTCAAACTAGTGTTTACATTATATGAAAGGAAAAACAAATTGCATGTTGGCCTACCACAGCTTTAACAACCAAACCTTCATACCCACCCTATATTTCAGTATTATTTCTTGAATAAGCATTTAATTATACAAGAAATCTCTTCCTAATCATTGGACCACGAGCTTTAATCACATTGAGTGTAGTTACTTGCTCACAATTCAGTTTAGTGTGTAAAGCAAATGAAATGAACTTTCCACCTCTATTGCTTAAATCTTCAACCATGGCTTCAACCTTCCTATGTAATTAAAGTCTCAACCTATTGTCACTACTCACTAGCTTCCTTGATGAGGAAAAAGCCACTTCAATGTTTCTACAACTATCAAGTTGTTGTTTTTTAAAGCAAATGTATAATTTAACAATTAAAGGGCGACATGGTGTAGATAAGTATTTTCACAATTAAATATACGTCTAAAATGAAGTTAAGCTCGTAAGAAATGAGTGGTGAAAGAGCGTCGTGAGTATTAGATCACTTGTTTGCCAACACACACATTTGTCCTCTGCTTCAGATCCTTCCACTGAATAAGAGAAGTGCAGGCTGACCTTACACCAGTGAAGTTAAAAGCAACCAGACAGACAGACTATCATGCAAAGAAAGGAGATAAAAAAAAATAAGTATAACAAGTGCTTTAATGTATATTTTCATCTTTTTCTAGTCAAAAGGGAGAAACTTTCACTGCTCAAATGGCACATATGAATCTCAAGATAGGTTGAAGTCTGACTATGAATCATCATCATCATCATACTTCTTGACAACATCATTGTTCCAATTTGCAACAACAGAAAATATATAGATATTAATCTTCTCTTCTCAGTAACTTCCACCCCAATGCAAGCAACAAATCATCAAAGACAAGCATCTGGTGTCACAGGACCTTTTCATGATAGGACTTGCCTTTTTTACCAAACACTTTGTCATACAAACGATATTCAAAAAATTTGTAGACCAACATTGTCATGGTGTTTTGAAAGTCGAAATACGAGTTGTTTATAAGTTTGGTTTAAGCTGTGGCATCATCCTAAGAAGCAAAAAGATTCACTTGTGCTGTCCCTCAAAATTGCATAGTTGGTTAAAGACTCACCATCCAATATAAACAACTATGAATGATAGAGACAATTAGTATAGTTCCACAGCTAAAACAGGCCAACTAAATAACAACAAAGTGTGGCTGATGGAACCAATAGGGGTCTCATTTAGGAATATAGTGTAAGTTGAAGTAAAGAATGAGTCTTGAGGATAAGATAACAAAATTAAAACAGCAAACCAGTTAGTATGTGATGCCAATGTCCAACCGATAACATGTAGTAAAAAAGACTTTCTTCAAAAAGTTAAGCCTAACTTCTTGTTTTCTACAGCTGAATGTATATTCTTCTTCAAGGTATGATAGTCACAGTACTTTTCACAGGCAGTCATGTGTTAACCATGAGATGATCAAATAAGCATTGACTAACTTGAAGAAATGGATAACTTAACATGATGAAAATGAAGTAATCTTTAGCTGCTAACCTGTACTCAATGTGTACTGCCTTGCTAAAAAAATCTGTTTAAATAATAATGTCAATGCTTCCAAAGGAAGTAGAAATAGATGTAAAGTCTGCAAAACTTGAAGCATATTCTTGGATCATGCAAATGAGATGGACCAGAATTGGCAGAAACAATGTTTAAGACTACCATGGATAGAATCGGCCACGAGGCTCCTCTTCATCCTCCTCAGGAGCTGGAAGATTAAGATCAATGAATTCTGGAAGCTCAGGCTTCTTAACAGGAACATGACTGCTAGACTCTTCATGACCACCGAGAAAATGAGACCTCTTATGACCACCTAACGCCTGTCCATTCTTAAACACCCGGTTGCAGAACGGGCAAACATGTCCCTTGTTCTTCTTAGCCTTGGACTTTTTGTCATGAGACGGGTTCTTTGCACTTGATTTTCTATTGCTAGTTGACTCGACAACCTTACCACCTGCTCTGAACTCAGTAGAATCATCAAGGCTATTCTCTGCACTTTCATAAGTCGATTCATAGTAAGCATTGCTCCTCTTGTGGCACGGTCTGTGGCCTCCAAGAGCCTGATAGGACTTGAAGCTCTTTCTGCAGTTAAAGCACTCATATTTGCTCCTCTTCGGAGGATTTTCAACATTGGGAGTACTGTTATTCACCATCCTACTCGATTCAATCCCATCCTCGTAATAGTCACGTTCTTTAGTTGATTTGCTAAACTCAGTTCTACCATTCTTCATCCTGTTCAAGCTCTTCCTGAACTCATAACCAACCTCCTCACCTCTCTCTTCATAGCTCATTATTGGTGGCCTCTTAGAGTCACGGAAACTATAGCTTCTACGAAATGCATCAACAGATACATCAGATTCAGCCTTAGCACACTCATCCAAGAAGTACCCAGAATCAGAATTCTCTGTCTGAGCAAAATCCACATCCAAAGCACGGCCCTTCATCTTTGCATCCTCGGTTTTCGGGCTACATTCATAATTTAAGCCTCCATTTTTACCAACCTTCATGTCAAACGATGAAGACTTAGTTTCCAGAACAACAGAGTTATTATCCGACGACTCCACAACAGAATTCAACCCTCCTTTACTCCCCGAATCCCTCGACAACATCATCAAACACATTGCTACCTCCTCTTGCTCCTGTCCATCAATCTCCGAAACAGACGATGAATTACACTTATACTCCATAACTTTCTTCTGCCTCTTACCCTTAGATGATCTAGTCCTCAACCTCATCTCGTCGCCTTCTTCAGTATCCGAATAACTATCCAACACCAGCTTCTGATTCTCACTAGTCCAAGAGTAATCGTCCTTCAAACCGCCCCTTTCACGCTCCGAATGACAAGCCATATGCCCACACAAGGCCTTCAATGACTGAAACCCTTTGCCACATTGCTTGCAAACTTTCTCCTGAGGCAAAGGCACGTTGGAATCAGATGCCCTCCAAGTTTTCTTGGGATTCTCTCTAAGACCATAGCTAGTCTGGCCATTAGCTACAAAGTCCCCAAAAGCTGATGAGAATTTCTTATAGCTTGACTCAAACTTGTCCCCAGAAGATTCAGCAGAGTTTGGAACAAGTAAATGGGACCTCATGTGACCCCCTAGTGACTTTCCACATGGATACCTCTTGTTACACAACTTGCAAATGAACTTGGTATCCTGATCCTGCTCCATTAAACTTGACATCACAACACCCAACCAGCAAGAAAACACAAAAAAGCCCAAAGACTAAAAAGAAATCAAGATCAAGAAAAAGAAGTACTAAAACCAAGTTAAAATTGAAGAGTTGAGCAGCAGCAGCATTACTTGATCCAAAGAGTGAAAACCCAGATCAGAAAAACAACAAAAATTGGGCGCAGATCACAAAGTTTGTACCTTTTCGATCACAGAAGAAGACCCTTGAATTCCATTCAAGCATGTATGTATTGTATGGAGTAGTGCAGAGTAGTAATTATATATAAATAAATAAATAAATAATAAGAAGAAGGAATTGGAGGAGAAAATCAGCTCATAACATAAATGAGATTGTCCTATATTAAAGTTGCAAGATTTTGAAGAATTTAATGTGGAAAAAATCAAAGTTTGAACAGATGTATCGCTCTTGAAGTAGCCACAGCCTATCGAATGTAAAACGGAAACCCAATCAAGTAGACTCTTTCTTCCTTGTATTTCTCTACTTCCCTTTCTACAACTCATCATCTATTTCTAATTCCATGCATGAATGAACCCAATATTATACCAGACTCTTTATTTATCAAATTCAAAATATTTCAATTCTAAATTACTCGACACGTGTACTTCTTGCTTATAATAAGCTTCTTTCTTTCGTGAGATATATCACACGGTCAAGATCTGTTGGTGAAATTACACATTTTCTTTTTTTTTTTCATTTTTTAGACTTCTTCTAAAAGTTTTCAACTTTAAAGAGTGAGTTCAAGAAGGCCTCTTTTTGTCTTTGCTCAGATGTCACACCAGTGTTTGTTGACACTTGACAGGTCCGGATCCTCAGCCGTTATGAAATGTATAATTCCAAATTTACCCTACAAGTTATATATCAGGGCCAAAGTTGGTACGTCCCGTGAAATTCAGTTTAATTGGTCTTTTTCAATTGAAATTAAATTTTTTTACAACTCTAACTGTATAATAAACAGAGTCTTAAATACTTTATGCCACGTGCTTATATCCATTTTAGAGTTAGCAGTGAACTTGACAAGGTTGTCACGTAAATCCTTTGTTTAATCTTGACGATTGGTAGATTGTTGTTTAGCTTGTTTATGTAATTTCATTCAAGTAAAACCGCATTATTCACTTGATATAAGTTGTTTTTTAAAATATTGTAAGTACATAATTAATTCCAATTCCAAATTACTAGATTTATCAAATTAGTGGGTTGCGGTTTCAATCACCTCACAATTTGAGACATCGTGCAGTGCAAATTAATTACTTGGTAAATTATTGATGTGGTCCTCTAATTACACAATTAGCACTTAAAATGGACTAGGAGTACTTTGCTAGAGCCGTGAGTTCATAAAGTGGTTGAGAACTTTGGGGGTGTTAGATGCAAATTTCCTCGTAATTATACTCCTTATCTAATGTACTAACTTTCAGTTACAGAATTAATAATCCCTTGGAGACTTTTAAGCAGTCAAATCTCGTGTTTATATGGATTTTGTTACATGGGAAATTGTTCGGATATGTCCTTAATAATTGTACATCTAAAAATTGAATTGCAGAGTCAAATATTTCTTATTTGGGGATTAAGGAAAATGTGACCACATAATTATTTAATTGTTTGATATGTTGTAGTAACTGGTTTCATTTACATGGCTTTGATTTCGTAACCGAAAGTGCTTTTGGTAGAGCTTAATTATCTTTGAGATCTTTAACAATCTTCTATTATCAATTTTGAATTCATAGAGTTTGGTTTACAGTTGGATATTTGCTACATATTTGGAAATTGGATTAGGTCATTGGTGCCCATCTGTAAACTGATTGAACTCTAGTACTCTACCGATTGACTAATACTTAATAGCAAACGAGATATTTACCGAGTAAAAATAAATAAACATATCAATGTGTTAGTCGATATTTAAATTAGAATGATAAAATGTTATAAATAGGAGGGCTGTTTCATAAATTGTTAGGCGACTCAACTAGAATTAACCATAGCTATTTAATTTGATCATGTTTATGTGGGCAAAACCTACTTTACACTCCAATAGTCCTGTGTGAGGACATTCAAAGTGTACTCTTTGGTGCTAATAATTGCAATTAAGGTACTAAGTGTATTTAGGAGCTAGGGCGTGCCGACATGTTGGTGGAATGCGCGGGTAGTTAAGTTCGGATTGGCCTCATTTGGATGTAGACTTGGAATGTTTATATTGCATTGGATTGTATAGAATTTTGAGTTTGTTCTGTACGCATACGCCCCTCATAATCGAAGTAATGTATAAATATGATCGGGTGAGTAATATGTAGGGGTTTAGTTTCCCTTTGAGTGTAGTTCTACTCTCACTAACACTAAGCCATGTAAAGGAACATGAAACATCTTTGGAAGTTGGAAACACGGTTTAATATAGTGAAGAATCAAGTTATTACTCAATTCTATTAATTGAATTAACAAAGATAACTTGATAGGGCAGGTCAAAGTGTGGTGAATGAATCTACTTGTCCATATCTTAAAGTATGCTTAGGCTCAGATCATGCTTGCAAACTACTTGGGGCTTCATCCAATAGATAAAGAACCGCCTGCACTAAGTGGATTCCAATTAAGCAAAACTTCGAAGAAGTTGAGTTTTCAAGCAAATTTTCTTATTCCAATTTGCACATTTGAACTCCCTCTCCCCCTAAGGTTCACTCTACTCCAAAATAGGGTCAAGCCTTCTCAAATTATATATCCATCGTGTGCACATTCGAATGCATCTAAGGTAAACCCACAAGCATACGTGATATATAATCACCAAAACAAACTAACAGATGAATTGCATGTAGCCGCTACATTCAATTTATTTATTCATCTCCTTAGTATACGTTACATACAACTAATTCAGTCGAGCATTGCCAGATCCTTTTTAAAGGACAAAACCTTCTAAGGGTATTTTTTTCACATACACATGACTCGAACCCGAAATCTTACTTTAAGCTATTCAAATTTCTTATCACTTGAGCCAACAATTGTTAATATTATTATCGATGTTTCTTTGTATTAGATTTTTTAGTTTTTGAGACTTTAATTTCTAATCACAGTGTTACTGGAGATTACACTATTTCTAGCGCTAACTTACTTATTTTGTATTGCCACTAAGTTTTAGAAAGTTTCTTTGAGTATACATCTCATATGGTATACCACTTATAAATTTTCAATGAATTTAACGTCTTTGAAAAATAAGAAGAAATCCGGACCAATCAAATACAACCATTAGAGTTGCCCCATCCAAATGGTTGGGTCAATCCCCACGACCGGTCCAGTACGGGATTAAATACAAAATACCCTCTAAGTTAATGTAAATGTGCACAAAATCCATTGAGTTAATAAATTAGTACCAAACCCAATTGAGTTATTAAAAATTGTGCGCGAAACCCCTGAGTTATAAAAAAAGTGCACAAAACCCCTTGAGTTATTGGAAAAAAAATGGACGAAACCCCCAAAGTTATTAAAATATGTACATTTCAACCCCCCAAAAAAAATTTCCCCGCTTGCTCGTGTTAGGTGCGACAATGGATGTTCTTTTAGTTTTTCTTACTCGATATTATCTTTTGACTACATTTTTTTCCATGTACATGACTAATAATAAACTGGTATATGTTGTTTCTATGTAGTGTCAACTTTAATTAGTGTTGTTTATGATTATTATTTATATTTTAATAGTTCAAATTTAAGTCATTTTAATAATTTCAAAAATTTGGACTATCGAGTCAAACTGCACGCCATACAAATTCATTATGTATATTTAGTATTTATATAAAAGGGTATTGCAATGACTTTATAAGAATTTCATAAGATTTTTTGTATATTTTTAATAATTATGATAATTTTATTTACTTTTTACATCAATTTGTATGAAATAACAAAAATAAAAATTTATAGTCGCACCTTCTGAACTTGTATTCCACCCTTTAAAAAAATGAAGAATGGGGGAATTTTGTGAACATTTTTTAATAACTCAAAGATGATTGATATTAATTCGTTAACTAATAAAAATTTTAAACAACATTATTAATAACTCAGGGGTCTTATGCATTAACTCGGTAGATTATATGTCATATCACATCAAAATAATTTGAGAAACATCTTTGCAATTTGTTTCTGAAACTTGTGAGAAAAGGCTGTTATTGGATAAAACTTGAAGGGGCTTCCAAGGTGTGTACTGTGTAGTGTACTATTGTACAATCAGTTGGTCAAGATACTGATGCAGTGCAGCCCATGGACATTGTCCCATTTATGACATCAAAATCGGGATTACATACCAATTGTAACATGCCCATGGCCCAAATCAGGAAAATAATTGCATAAATCATAACTAATTAGCAATCAGATCGATTTTATGTCAGTATATTATTAAAAATAACTCATAACTCAGACTTGTTAACTGAACGAGTTACCTTTTCAATTTCAAGTTATGATAAGTAGGTTCGAGCTGCATTCATTTGGTTTGATCTCTCATAACATCATGTGTCCCTGATGATTTCTCGTCACAATTAAACATATATAACTCCCACTGTCTTGCTTGCCTTGGACGTATACTAAGAATGTCTACGATGAGTTCTACCAAATAAAATACGTTGTGTTTGAATTTCAGCAACAATGCAGTATTAACAATTAGTACTAATGTACTTTAATTTGGGCGATGACATCTAAGAGTGTCCCAAATTCAATATGCAACCTTGTTTTATATTCAACCGGACCAAACCAGTCAGTTAGATTGTTCGAATGACTTAGGCGAATTATACTATCCATGCGGTAAGGAGGCGGAGTTATATATATGATGTCCGGTACGTATGGTTCGGTGCAGGGTTTTTGGCCTTTTCATGAACTTCCTGATTGATGAGTCCAAAAGGCCGATTTGTATATGGGCTGGACTAGACAATGAAACGACAAATTGAGACCTTGTTAAGGTTGCTAATGTGCCATGAAATGAAACATGAGATGAAACAACTTAGCCGGCTAATGTAAAATCTGAAAATTCGGTTTTTAGCAACAAACGACGATCGTAACTTCTTAATCTCATCACCTGATGTTGACAACAACAACACATTAACAACTTAAGCTGTGGAATTGCCGATTCCTATAAATTTAGTCGCTCAAGATATCACATTCTTACGCAGAATCAACATGGCCGTGAAAAGAAGCTCCAGGTCTCAACCATCTGCTTTTCCAGTAACCGTCTTAGCGCATTTGATTGCCGTGACGGTGACCACTCTACTGCTTTACTGGCTGATTCACTTTGGCAAGGGGATCGCGTTTAAGTCAGCCGACACAAGAAAGATCTTCAATGTAAGGGTCTTTTTTCAGTTCATGTGAACTTTCTTGTGATTTGTTAAGATCAGAATGCAGATTTAGTTTCCAGCCTCAGTCCTTTTCTAACTTCTGGTCTTTAAATGAAGGGGCACCCGCTTTTCATGGTTGTCGGTTTTATCTTGATTTTCGGAGAAGGTAAGTCAACAATTTTTTGAAGAAACTTAGATGAGTTTTGTGTCACATTCATTAGATGAAGCTGGCTGATTTTAGTACAGCTTGGCTACACACACCATTTAGATACTACTTGCTTTCGTTTGAACTGCGTAAAAATCTTTGTGCAGCTATAATGGCCTATAAGACGGTTCCAGGCAGCAGGAATATTCAGAAAATTGTTCACCTGAGCCTGCTTTTCATCGCGCTTGTAGCTAGCATCATCGGCTTAACTGAAGTCTTCAGAGCTCACAAGATTAACAACATTGCTGACTTGTACTCTTTACATTCTTGGCTCGGAATATCTACCGTCTGCCTTTTTGCTCTGCAGGCAAGTAACTAAGTTGCTTTTTAGCCATTCTTCAAGGCATATATGATTACTAATGTTGCACTGTAAGTACAGTATATTACCATGATGTGTTTTCGAAGCACTGATTTAGACTACTTGGATGTTGAACCAGTGGATATTCTCCTTCTTCACATTCTGGTATCCTCGGGCTGAACAATCAACAAGGGCAAGGCTTGCACCGTGGCATGCAGTCTTCGGCATCATTATCTTTGCCATGGCAATAATTAGTGCTATGACCGGTTTGGGGAAATTTTCTAACGGAGTTCAACTAGGGAAAGAATCACTAATCTTAAACTTTACTGGACTATTGATCCTCCTGTTTGCGATATCTGTTGGCGTAAGCGTTTATCTTCCAAGTTAAGTAGTGCAGGCAGGGAATATTATGATCAAAGAAAACAAAATTCTCAGACAGTTTGTGAAGTCCTGCATTGATCTGTTCTGGAGATATTCATCTGTTCACCTGCTTTCTTTAGGTGATACACTAGCATTCATAGTTTAGTTCATGAATAAATATATTTCCATATAACAAGAATGGATGTAACAAACTTTATGTATCACCAGTTTATCTGTTACAAGTTACAACTACTACTAATCAATGAACATTTACAATTTCAAGTCTCAAGATAAGGCAAAGGCTCATTTTTCAAGTTGGTAATAGAGGAATCGAGATCTTTATTCCTAACATCACATTTGGATAATATTCACTAGCTTATCAGGTTTTCGAACTTATTTTCGAAACAAACCTATTACGTGCAAGAACTTGAGAAACTTCGCGCCTCATGCATGTTGTACACTCTGCATTAAACGTTGTACATCCCAATTCATGGGGTTTTTATGTCAGTTACTGTTAGTTATACGTGGCGGCTTGCATTTACATTCTGTTTCTATAAATAGAATGCAGTTGTATGATCAAACAGACACTATATATGCTGCTTCTTAAGATTTATATGACGCAATGATCATAGCAGAAGATCAGCATCAAATACAAGTAGTAAACAAGAAGAAAGGATCGCGGAACATAAACGAAAAATACCTGCAAGAGTTGCCCAGTTGGTAATAGAGTTCAGATAACATCCACTTGCCTGGTTTCGATACTTATTAGGAATCCATTGATGATGCATCAAGCTGCTCTGTATAGCGTATACTCCATTTCCACTTTATTTGTTATGTAGATATAGATGAGATTGGTAACAGTAACAGTCACAGCCAAAACAAGATTTGTACTATCATAGATACAGTGTCAAATGATCAATACTACATCATCATCTTCGTACTAATCCTTTCACCAATGTGGCAATGTCCATACTTACCCCTTTTTATAACCTGATCTAGTCCTAGTCGAGTCGCATATTGGTTCTGCCTATAGCCTACGAGCATGCATTAGCAAATATCAACTCACTCAAATGCAAATGTATTATACTAGTACAAGTGTGTTCAAAATGTGGAAGAAACTTAGCATCCTTGTTGCACTGGCCCTTTTGGTCACTTATGGCGAGGCGACTCAGAATGATTTTGTACGGACAAAGGGGATCCATTTTGAGCTGAACGGAAGGCCATTGTACTTCAATGGTTTCAATGCATACTGGCTAATGTACCAAGCAGTAGACTCCTCGACTAGGCACATGGTAACAACAACCTTGAAACAGGCTTCTGACAGTGGGATGAACCTTATAAGGACTTGGGCTTTTAATGATGGCGCGTATCGAGCTCTTCAGATATCTCCTGGTACCTACGACGAAAACGTATTCAAGGTATATATATACATTGTCTTGTTTATAATGTGCATACTCTTACACTATATCATGAGTAAAGAAGAACGTATTTTTAATTTCATTTGATTCTAATTGCAGGGGTTGGATTTTGTCATCTCAGAAGCCAAGAAACATGGGATATATTTGATACTTAGCTTGGTGAACAACTGGGAAGGTTTTGGTGGTAAGAAGCAGTATGTTCAATGGGCAAGGGACCAAGGACACTACTTGAACAATGAGGATGACTTTTATAGTAGTCCTATTACCAGAGGCTACTACAAGAACCACATCAAGGTATACCTTCAAATATTGTTCTGCACGGTGATAGAAAGCTCAAACTTGTAGAGGCGTGTGGAATGTAGTCATGTTATGCTTAATTCAAAAGTACATAACCGCCTTTGGTATTTTCATGCAGGCCATACTCACAAGAATAAATTCTGTCACCGGAGTAGCATACAAAGATGATCCAACAATATTTGCATGGGAACTAATGAACGAACCTCGCTGTCAATCTGATCTCTCTGGAAAAACTATTCAAGTATGTAATTAACTCTCATTATATCACTCTTGTTTCATAATCTAAAGTCTAAACTACAAGTTCATCACATTTGCGATGATGATGATGATACAGAACTCTGATAAATCTTACTCCATCTTGTTCCTCAGGACTGGGTGGCGGAGATGGCCTCATACACTAAATCAATTGATAAGGACCATCTTATAGAAGTTGGCATGGAAGGATTTTATGGAGAGTCTATGCCAGAGAAGAAGCAAACCAATCCCGGTTATGAAGTTGGGACAGATTTCATTGCTAACAACCATATTCCTGAAGTAGATTTCTCAACTATCCATATGTACCCTGATCAATGGTATAAAAAACTAGTTAAACAAGCAGAATATCTACACATAATAGTCTTATATATGAAGTCCTGTGAATAGCTTTTTAACAAACTGGCTTTCTGTGAATAGCTTTTTTTACAAACTGGTTTCCCGATCACCTTAATCACATAAGCTGGAAGGGTAACTTCAGCACCAACAAAACCAGTTGCAGCCTGTTAACTTGTTAAGTATAAAACTAGTTATTAAGAGACTTATGATTCTTATATAGTTAATAATTATAAAGCAATAATCACTCAGTGGCTTTTTATATAGGGTATCTGGTGCAAGTGATGATGTCCAAGCTAAATTTGTCGAAAAGTGGATAGATGTTCATGTAGAAGACTCACAATCAGTAATTGGAAAACCAATCATGGTGACTGAATTTGGAAAATCTTCTAGAAGCTCCGGATACACTGTTGGAGTTCGGGACATGTATCTAGGGAACGTGTTCAACAGTGTGTACGGTTGCGCAAGAGCAGGAGGTCCATGTGGAGGAGCGCTCTTCTGGCAAGTGATGGCCGTGGGGATGGAAAACTGGAGTGATGGTTATGAAGTTTACTTGGAACGAAGTCCTTCGACACTTGCTGTTATTGATCAACAGTCTCAGCGAATATCTTCCCTCAACTAGTTGATCAACTACCAATTCGATATATACTATGATCCGCAACAATGAAAATCGTGCTTGATATATTTACAATTTGATGTATACCTATTGTTTGGCCTGGAAATTACTAATAATTGAAGGTCGTTTACAATTTAATTTAATCATGTGTGAATTAAAATACTGCTAGAATGATTAAGAAAAGTATATTTCATGGTTTTGTATATATGTCTCCAAAATGATATGTTCGACAAATATTGTCTACCCTCACTTACTTACAAGTCGATCATTGAGATTCTACAGAATCTGCAAAATGACTACTACTTGATGTGAACTTCATGTCTTCCACAATAAATCACTTAGTGACTGTTCGTTATAGAATTTGAATTGACTTTTGTCAATTTGAATATACTGATTTGTATACAAAACAACTCATTTGAATTGACAAAATTTAATTCGAATTCTATACCAATCAGACCCTTATAAACCATCCGCGTGATTCTTTAGATGTGGATGGCCGTAGACTCTTTGAGAGATTCGTGTTACTTGAAGTATGGTCCACATGCTCAATCTTATTTGAACGGAATTTAATTGTAATTGAGGAGGCAAAATGTGGATTTTATGGAGATGTTTCCCTTAATTGAGGCCTATAAAGAAAGTCATAAACAGTATAATACGTAATTTGATATGTACATACACAATTCATGGGGACATCCGAGCCTTGAACTCTCGATAGCCTAATACTCGATCAATGGTTTGTCCAATGCAAAACAGTTGAAAGGGGCTATCTCTCTTCCATTATCTATAGGTGGTCGAAATTTTGGAAGAAGTTGATATCGATAATATATCAATTTTGTAAAATGAATTTCTTAAGAAAAACCCTTAAATAAAGATATGAAAACATAAAATTTTAATATTGTAAACTTACCCAAATAAAAATAAGTTGTTAAATGACACCCAACAATAGACCAGCAACTTGGATATACAAAATGGATCCATATATATAACGATATTACCCGTTTTGCATGCTCAAAAACCTCAAACTCAAATTTTATCTCTCTAAAATTCTCTCTCTCAACCAAGGGCCAGCAACATAAAGAAGAAACAACAGATCAAACTTGTTTTCCGATAAAAAATCGACTATTACATATATACATTGTTATATTATGCAACAAAAACGAAGGTAATCTCTGATTTTAAACACTTTTCATTGTTTTTTTTCATGTTTCAAATAATAAAATAGCTCAAATCCGTGTAGATATGAAAAGTCAAGTTTGAAAAATTGTAGATCTAGATCTATTCATCTATATTTTCATGTTTTGATGGTAACTCATTGATTTTATTGTTGTTTATGCATTTACGAGGTGTAATCATGCTTGCATAAGGATTATATAATGTGTTTTTTTCAAAATCTGATCTCATATATCAATGAGATATGAAAAAGAATGTTTATATGTTTATAGCAGTATGTGCTATGTTCTCAAAAATATTGCCTACGTTCTTACATATGTTTTCATTCAAAATCTGACAACGTTTTGTTCTCTGTTTTTCGACATATTATTTTAATTTTGTTTTTTACTGTATTTTCTATGTTTTTACGTTCTCTGTTTTTCGACATATTATTTTGATTCTGTTTTTTACTGTATTTTCTATGTTCTTACGTATATGTACTATCTTCTCACCTATATATCATATGTTCTCAGCAATATCCACTATCATATGATCTTTATAAATATTGTTATGTTCTCTGTTATAGTGACTATGATCTCTACAAAAGCTACTATGTTCTCAAGTTCTATAATAAATTATATGCTCAACAATTAACTACCATGTTTTTTGTTATAATCATTATGATCTCAGACATAAATTATATGATCTCAAATAAAATAAAAGTTAAGTAATGTATATGATGTTAATGTTATATTTTCTAATACTAATGCTATAATGTCAAATATAAATACTATGATATAATATAAATTATTTTGATATATTCTCAATCAAAAACAGCTATGATATAAAAAAATTTACTATGATTTATGGACTTACGGTTATGGTCTCAATTATAACTATTATGATATAACATATTACTTCTATGATATTAATTGCAGCAATAGTTGTTGTTGATAACTCAAACAATGACAGTTTGGCTAAGACATCAGTGACTAATCGTGATGATTTTGATGTTGGAGTCAACTTAAGAGAAAGACATGCAACAACTTGGAGTACCTGCACTAGTTATATTATAAAAATGTTGTTAAAGTTGGATTCACATTCAAAAAGTGTACATACATGATGAAAATGGAAAAGTTTATCAAAAGTACTTAATTAATGTGTAGTCATGCTGAAAAACCATAATCAAAATCGAAAACACTTATTCTAACACCTTCTCAAGTTGTAACTAGAAGAAGGTGAATGAAAAGGACATGTGGATGACTATGTTCTCCGTTATAATGACTATGTTTTATGATTTCAGTTATAATGACTATGTTTTTTTGTTATAATGACTATGTTCTCTTTTATGATGACTCTGTTTTTATTGTAATGATTATGATTTCAGTTATAATGATTATGTTCTCTATTTATGCACTATGATATTAGACTAATAAAAGTCTATATTTTTATTTTAAGTTACTATGTTCTTTTCATAAATTACTATAATTCAAAATGAAAACACTATGTTACCAACTTAAAACACTATGATTTCAAAATGAAACTTTATGATCTCATGAAAAATATTTATAATTTCAAAAGGAGGAATCATATATTACATATCTTTAACAACTAAAAAAAATTTGTACACTTATAAATAAAAAAAGGTTAACATTTTGTTCAGAAATATTCAAAATACAAAAAAACAGTTCATCAACCTTCTTATTTTCTTACAATTTACATGTATCACTTTTAAAACACATAATGATGTCAATAAAAAATACTATGATTTCAGACTAAATTCATATGATCTCAACTTATAACTCTATGAAATCAAATCGCGTGTTGACCCGTGAGTGAATCCAGAAAAAACGATACTGATCCGGATCCGCATAAAATACATCTTTAAAGATCGTCTCTTTTAAAATTTTGTGATAAAAATTACATTAATTATAAAAATCACTAGACAACGTGTGTATAGTTCCGATGGATTGAGACAGTGTCAAGTTTGCAGTGCAGATATACAATCTGTGACTAACTGACTAAATAATACTGACTAAATAATACTACTATATATTTTCTCCAAAAAAAATAAAAAAATACTACTATATCTTAAAATCTTAATATATGCACTGGTCGTCAATGCCAACTCTTGTAGGTACGTAGTGCACCCAGGCTAAACCCAGTTGTGCTCCCACTAGATGGCCTGGACCGTTCATTTCATCTCAATCTTAAGTTGAGATATTTAATTTGACCAAACCAACAAATCCACTTTCCACTTGGAGTGACTATATATGGAAGGAGATCACTATATGGAATTATGTAGGGTAACCTTTTTGTTTTGAGGCTATCCAATCAATTAAGTCTCAAGAACTAGTAGTCTAGTACTATACGGCTTAATCTCCCACCACCTTCCATCAAATTTTTCGGTACAAGAATTAATTGTAGTAACTAAAAAGGTGACGGAAAGGTTGTGATCATCCCCCTACGGGATTTTACAATGTCGTATAATATGAAAATATGTTACGATCGGATAGATTATTGTGATAAATAATGAAAGTGGAGGTTGAATTCGAATTAAAAGTAAACATACTGATGATGACATTGTAAATAGGTATGAACTACCATGTATTATTAGGTTCATGATATTTTCAAAAGTAAAACGAATTGAAATGTAACAGTTTTATTCGATATCCTTTAATTCCCGGGAAAAAAAACTCAATATTCCTTAAAAAAACTATGATAACATGTAACATTTTTTTCTTATACGGAGCAAGTTGATTATGAATTGCCAAATGATTCGCCTGCAATAGCAATAGACAAAAAGAATAAACATGTTAAAGAATGATAATTCGATATGTTTAGGCACATTTGTAGTAAAGAATGAACGGCGCGTTTGCTAGATTGCATATATAAAAGTAGAATTCATTAATTGCGTCATATGCAAGGATAATAATTAATTACAGAACAAAAGAGATTATTGTTGTTGTATCAAAGTTTGTGATAATAATCATAACCTTTTAACATGTATGGTGCAGATTTGTCTGTGGTGCAAGTTTATTGGACCATCTTCTTCAGCTTATGTTGAAGCAGTCTGTTTCCAATATCGTCAGAAACGCGTACTCCATTATCTCAGAGAGACTCTTTAATCTTGAAACTCAACCTAATCATGAACAATATTTATGTTAATTTCACGTGCATTTTCGAAATACAGGTAGGTAAAAGGTTATTTGGATTGTAGAGGATATAGAATTTCTTCTTTGCTACTTTACCAACGTATGAGTCATTCATCTTATATTTCCTTCTTTGCCTGCGTACGAGTCATATTCACCTGCCGACTCTTTTACATAGGCCACTTATCCTATATATAATCACTTTTGGCTCCAGATCCTTAAGTAGTTGTCCGGCTCGAACGCAAATAGTAAAATATCTCTCAAGATTAATTACGCATAATTTGAAATCTGCCTAAGAAGAGAAGAAATAAGGTAATTTTTCTAAGAGTGTATAATATTACGAGAAGGAATGGGGTGAATTTATATAGTTTTAAAGAGTTGAATCTGATAGACGTGACTAAATACATTGTACCCCGCCAAGCTCATTTCCCAAACAACCATGTTGAGCTTTTCGTTTCAAAATTTTATTTTCGGCATAACAAACGAAGTAAGTTTCTGGCCCAACAAAATTTAAGCTAATTCAAGACAACAGTCGTGCCCACGGAAACTGAACCCGAGGCTCGGGCCATGCAACATGCTTGGGTAAAGCGATGGAACCATATAGCTCATCCGCCTTTCAAACTTGTGGGTGTCCCTTACTCGCGAATTGATCTATATATATATTTAATAACTTGTAAGTATGATACTTTATAATGCTTATATGTATACGCAAATTAATTTTTTAAAAAAATAAATCATTAGATACTTTTGAGATCGATCCTAACCTAAGTGGAGTATCTCCTCAAAGCCTCTCCCCCAAAAGTAGTCAATCTTAACTAAGTTAAGCTATAGAATCTTAATCCTTTGAAATAAGACAAACGTATACATATATTGAAGGAACATTTGCACCCTTTACTTTACTATCAAATTGGAGTCCTCCACCTTCGGAATTGAGTGGACGTCGGTTTTATGAACTGACTAGCTATCAAGGGAGCAACTTTATTAATGAAAATCGTCGTTACACTGAAAATTAAGAACAACCGTGATGAGTCTGATAACTCAACGCAATCATTCATACTTCACTATGCATAAATACAAAAAGCAAATTAAATGTATCCCATGTGTATGTGGTACGTATATGTATTTAGTTGTAGGTATGGACATGATTCATAAATTGAAGTAATAATTTACAATATTATCAATAATCAACGTGGGCCGTTGTAGTACCTATATATGCCCACACACACCAAAGACTTGTTCACAATTCACTACCACATAGCAAGCAAAAATGAAGTCCATAGAGGCCAAGAGCAAGAAGCTCAACTCTTCTTCTCGGCTTGCATGGTGCACTAAATTCCACTGCTGTTTCAAGCCCAATAACAAATCATACACACCAGATAACGAGTTCCGGCTGACGGAAAATGGACATGATGAGTTGAAAGCTCCCCTACGACAGAACAAGCCCGGCGGGTGGAAGGCAATGCCTTTTGTCTTAGGTTTTAACTCGTTTCTCTCTTTTCATATATTGGAACTCAATATACCAGAGTACTGATTAAATTCTACAACTCTATGCGAAATTGAACTTAATATGTTTTGAATTTGAACTCACGGTGCTACTTCATGAGACAATTATGTCACGTCACATACATATGCTTGCATCGATACACATGTTAGTTGCATGCATAATTGCGTACCCATCCATGTTCTGTGCTTGTGCGGTTGTGCCTTTTTTCTAAAGTTAGAATGTGCAATCCTTGTGAACTACTTCTTAATTACCACAAAATATCATGTCATTTCATACAATTCTCTTTCAGGTTTTACTTTGAGTCATCTTTATTTTACAATGAAAAAGGTAGTCCCCACGTTCTTTTATAAGTGCACCATTTCTTATTTACAAAGATTTTAATTTTATGTGCATATAAGTATTGAAGTTCCACTTCCAGTTGCCACAAATCTTTGTAACTTATGGAGAAAAATGTTTGACAGAGTCGATATGGTTTTACTGTGACGAAATAAAAGTTTGAGACGTCTCACTTTATTTTCGGATTATCAACATGGAATGAATTTGAAAAATCAAAAATTTAAGGGGCTGATTGGCATGACATTTGAATGGGGATCTTGGTAAAATTGTGTTTGGAATGGAATTGAAATTGAAGTATTTGAAGTGTATTTTAGGCCAAATCATTATTCATCAAATCAAATTGAGTCATTTAAATGCTTGGCCAAACGGCCCCTAAAACACTTTGCTCTCTCTAAATTTCCAATTTTATTTTCTAAACTTTAAGATACATTCTCAGAAATTTCGAAACTTCTTTTCTTCCCAAAAGTGAGATCATGATATATAAATGCCAGGTAAAATGACATGGTCAGAGAGGTAGAGCCGTCTAGGCCAAATTATTATTGGCCACTTCTACTTGGAATCAAATTGGGCGCCCATCTTATTGTCTTGCTCACTTATAGTTTTGTAGGTACTCTTGATATAACGATGGAACTAAATCACAAGGAGTATGAGACAGTGATACAATTAAAAAGAATTATTAAATGTAACTTGGGCTTTTTTATGATTAGGCAGTCCTTCACTCTGTTTGACAACATACAATAAATAACGTTTAAAAACTATAATTCAGTTTTCATCCACTTGTTGGCAATAGGAAGATGCATGAATTTCTCGTTGACGCTATAAGTGACAATCAGTTGGAATCGATGTAATGTGGACATGAACATCTTATTCATTTGTATGATATTATTTTTTGATTTTCGACAGGGAACGAGACGTTTGAGAGATTGGCTTCAATGGGGTTGCTTGGAAATTTCATGGTGTTCTTGCTGAAAATATTTCACATGGACCAAGTGTTCGCATCGAACGTGCTTAATGTTTGGTCCGGTGTCACAAATTTCTCTCCGTTAGTTGGTGCATACATTTCGGATTCGTACTTGGGCAGATTTCGAACCATTGCCTTCGCTTCAATGGCCACATTCTCGGTATGGACTTGTAAAATATCTTTCATTTGCATTTATTCTACTTTTTAAAGTATTTTCCTGAAGATAATAAGTTTAACCCTATTAAATATTTTAATGTCATTATCATATCTTTGAAGGTGCACACTTCAATGCCTACCATTTTCATCATGATAAAATTTGTTATGGTAGACGCATTTCGGCTGGTCTGTCACTATTTGCGAATTCAATTATTAAACTCAATCCATTTTGTAATCAAACAAGTCAAGTCACATACACTAATTAAGTTCCTAAAATATGTTCAAAATTGAGATTTCATGTATAAGCAACCAAAATTCAAAGGTTAAAAGTTAAAACAACTCTGTTCAAACTTTAGTATGATTGGCATTGCACTAAGAATTCGTAAATAAATTATATCATCCGGAGAGCAGTTCTATGCAACTACATCCATCAAACTAAAAAGTCAGATATCGATTGTTTAGTGTATATTTAAAGTAATTTTCAGAAATCACTTTAAATAAGCTAAAAAATAATCAAAAGCTAGTTTTGCTAACACGTTTTTGTATGACTTGTCTACAATATGTTCTGAAAACAGTATATACCAAAATGGAACTGTTAAAAATAGTACTACTTTTT
Source organism: Plantago elongata (assembly GCA_036897095.1). Classification (NCBI taxonomy): domain Eukaryota; kingdom Viridiplantae; phylum Streptophyta; class Magnoliopsida; order Lamiales; family Plantaginaceae; genus Plantago; species Plantago elongata. The sequence continues at coordinate 25,097 of JAYMSP010000576.1, forward strand.
AAGCTGTGGCATCTGATTAATGTATTAGTCTATTACTAATCATAATAATTAAGTTAATCATAATAATTAAGTATATCTCTCCTTCGAGACAGGAACTTATCCACAAATGTACACTAGATTTGGTCAGTTGATGTCATTTCTTTTTTACAAATTGGATTACTGCATCGATCTTTTATTTTATATGGAAGTCAGAACAGTACTAACAAAATTTTAACTGGAAAACTAGTTAATTTGTTATTGCTTGCTAGCTATTGGACCGACCAAAGTCATACGAATTTAAGGGACTAATTGAAATATAATTTGAGGGGTCTTTTCCAACTGAAATTAATTCTTTTTTTATAAAATATTCGATTTGAGTGGGAAGATGACCACTTCAGCAGTATGACGAACAGTCCCTCCCCATACTGGTAAATTATTTGGTAAATTATGATATTTTTATGTACCATACAAAAAAAATCTTGGCTTGGCACGACATGTTTCACGTGCTATGCTTATGTTTCTGAAGATAAGACTTAGAATTGAAAGCTCACGCAATTTGATCAATAAATGAAAGAGTAAGGCAGTAAGCTTATTGTTTTCTTCCTTATACACGCATTTGAATTTTAGCACCGGTTTCTAATAATTGCACGATGCTGACTTGTTATTTCTCATGAGTCATGACTAGCTAGTACCATCTAAGAAGTAGTATGTAGGGAATAGTGCGTCCAATAGAGGTGGAAACGAAACGGATGAGTTTCCGTATGTTACACAAAATATGCGTCAAATAGGTGTGCAATTGAAGAGTCAAATAAACGAGATTAATTTTTTATTTTTTTTTCGCGACTTGATTAACGTGAACCAACATAAATTACTAGTACCATTTTTTAATGTGTAGTTTTATTTATTGAAAGGTACTTGAAAAAAAAGCGACAGTGACAAATATGCCGAGTAAACCAAATTTGTTGATCATGAACAGGGTATGGTGACACTGACACTCATAGCATGGAGGCCTGAGTTACACCCTCCAATGTGCAACGTACAACACCAACAATGCACAGGTCCCACCAAATCCCAGTTTGGGATTTTAGCATTGGGCTTAGGTTTTCTCACAATTGGTGCTAGTGGCATTAGGCCATGCAGCTTGCCTTTTGGTGTGGATCAATTTGATGCCTCAACTCAAGAAGGAAGAAAAGGGATTAACAGTTTCTTCAATTGGTATTACACCTCATTCACTGCGGTTTTGATCATTGCTATGACCCTTGTGGTGTACATTCAAGACTCGGTTAGCTGGACTATCGGGTTTGGAATTCCTACCGTGCTCATGTTCTGCGCCATCATTCTGTTTTTTGTTGGAACTCGGTTTTATGTGTATGTGAAGCCGGAGGGTAGTGTGTTCGGTGGTATTGCGCAAGTGATAGTCGCGTCTTTTAGGAAAAGAAAGCTTAAGCTCCCCGATGAGGAGGATATTGACGGGGTGTATCATGATCCCGCACCGGTTAAAGGAACAGTCGTTAGAAAACTCCACCTGTCTAGTCAAATGAGGTACCTTATCTGCAGCACTTTCTACCTGTTAAGATTTTTTACTTTAACTTGCGGATTAATCTGACTTTGGACCTATACTCGACAAGTATGTAATCATGTTGTGTTTTGCATGAGAAGATGCCATTTTTAAAAAAAAATTGATGTGCACTATATATTGATGTCAATTTAAGCTCTCATCTATGTTCAATTATTGTTCTGATTTTGACTCTTCCAGGTTCTTTAACAAAGCTGCCTTAGTGATTGATGGCTCAGTGCAACCCGATGGATCCGTATCCAACCCATGGATGTTATCCAGCATCCAACGGGTCGAAGAAACCAAATGTCTATTCAAGGTGATTCCAGTATGGGCTTCCGGTATCATTTGTTTCATGGCAATGTCGCAACAAGGAACGTTCATAGTATCCCAAGCTTTGGCAATGAATCGTCATATTGGCCCAAAATTCCAAATCCCAGCTGGATCAGTATCCGTTATATCCATGATTACGATAGGAATCTGGCTCCCAATTTACGACAGACTTATCGTGCCATCCCTCCGCAAAGTCACAAAAATTGAAGGAGGAATCACTTTGCTCCAGAGAATGGCAATTGGGATGGTTTTCTCAATCTTGTCGATGGTTGTTGCGGGCCTAGTCGAGCGATGGAGAAGAGAAACAACTCTGACCCAATCTACGCCTGTAGGCGTGTTTTGGTTGGCGCCACAATTAATTGTGATGGGCTTCGCGGAGGGATTTAACATTATTGGGCAAATTGAGTTTTACAACAAAGAGTTCCCGGAGAACATGAGTAGTGTCGCGAATTCTTTGTTTTCTTGTACTATGGCAGGGGCAAGTTACCTTAGCGCAGTCGTGGTGAATGTGGTGCACAACACCACGGGTCGACATGGACGTCCTGACTGGTTGACGAAGAATATTAACGAAGGGAGAGTTGATAATTTCTATTTTCTCATCGCAGGTCTTGGTGTGTTTAACTTGGTATATTTCATATGGGTTTCACGCGGGTATCAGTATAAGAGTATGGTTCGAATTGATGATGGGAACGATGAATTTGATGTTGAACTCGATGTTGCGAAGCATTGAAATCGCACTTTAGTAGTAGAAATAAATAGTGGAAAAAAATCAATCAAACAGTTGAAGTTTATATGCATGTTTAGCATCATGTACTGTTGTAAAGATCTTACGATAATGAGCATGATTAAATTGAGAGCGACATCCATATTGAGTTTTCTTCGCATGTATGATAAGCAGAACTTTAAATTTCAAATGGCCCTTTTCTTTTGTAAAAGTCATGAAGGCCCTAGCTAGTTCTTTACAAAAGGATGAAAATGTAATGTAAGATTGGATTTTCTGTAAGATTTATAACGAACTTACAATAGAATCTTAAAACATTAATGTCTTGTATTTTATGAGTCGAATATACTTACCGATCTTGTTCATCGAATAACCTATGAAACATATCATTACGTTTTACGTAACATCCTCTCATATAATGTATAGTTTCTATATCGAAAATGTCACCCCTCCTACCTCATCTTAATTCTTATGTATGGATGGTCTATGAATAATATGGAGACAAAATAGTCTACGGTTTGAAATACTTTCATCAATTTCATTAGATCTTGCATTTGACTCTAAAAGATACGTAGACAGTTTGAAAATGAGGTGTGTCCAAATTGGAAGAATGCTAGGTGCACCAGCATGTACGGTGTCGATATCAACATTGCAATTGGATCGATCGAGTTGCATAATATGATAACAATTCATCAATTATCATAATCTACCCCAAATTTGTATACCTTTGGTAAGTGGGGTGATGTATATTTGTTGTTTGTATGCACTTTATGTATATTGGTCCTTCCCTTTCTCCTTCTGTTTGGCTTTATTAAACGAGGATTCAATATTCTCGCATACAAGTCAATTATGCAAATCGATTCTCCACGAGAATGATGAGATATGATATAGGTTCATAACTAATATTATTAATACTATAATAATATAAATTATTTTAATAATGTTCTCATTTTACTTGAAATTTGTAAAGTTCGAAATATATTTAGTATATACAACTATACCATCCAAAAGAGTCTATTGATAGCGCCCTTATTTTCAAAAAGACGAATTATGAAAAATAAAACTCGTTCTAGTTTGTGTGCTTGAAAATTCGGCAAACTTGAATTGTGAAAATATAAAACATAAATTCAACGGCTCGAGCATCTAAAGACTTGACATAAAAATTCGTTATACTAAATCGTGAATTAGTAAAATATATAGCGAAAACATAAATTACAAAATCTTGCAATATTACAAAGTCTTCAAGATCATGGATATAAAATAATAAAAGTTGACACTAGCTTCCACTCTGATCAGCTCAGCTTCAACATAACATTGATATTTTAACAAGGGTCAGTCATGTCAACTTGACTGAGCAACTTTCATGAACGTGCCATGACTTTAGGTTCTAGCTTCATATCTTTTAAATCTCTTAATCTTGATTAATGCAATGCAATATTATAACTTGACTCGACCTGACTCTTAACATTTAAACTTGTTCTTCTTGAAAACTTCTAACTTGAATTAGAACTTCTTGAAAATCATTCTTAAACAATACTCTTAAACATGACGGGATTCTTGAGCTGACTCGGCATAGTGAGGTACATCCCTAACCGATGGTGATCGCTAACATGGGTAGCCACGATTTACTAATTTCCTACCCGATGGTGACCGCTTAACATGAGTAGTCACGATTTGCTAAGGTTGATTAATAAGGTTTTGTTATTTTCAACTGAAAATAACTTCAGTCCAGTTCAATTCAACTCGTCTTCAGTTCAGTTAAGTTCAGTTTATTTGGATTATTATCATTATTATTATTATTGTTATTATTGTTATTGCTCTTGTTGTTAAGAGAAAATAATTATTATTATAATAATAATTATAATAATAATAATAATTTTATAATAATAATAATTATTATTATTTTATCATTTATTTACACACTCAATCTTTTTTCCAGAAAATAAGAATACTTCTTTAGATAGACTAATGAAATAAAGAGTATAATTACAATTTGAATTTCCTTCCCACCGTAAAACATGAGTTATGATAAGAACCCTACAGGAACTTGAGAGTACAATACAAACTGGTTCACATACATACTTCACGTCTCTAACAATATCTACTACATGTTATTTTGTATGAAGATATCAAAACAATAGAATTAAACCCATAAGTTGATGTTTAGTTTCTTTTCTTTCTCAAACTTAATAGATATAAAACAAGTTAGGCCAAACCAAAGTCACACCAAATTCTACAAGTCTTTCAAATGACTCTTAAAAACTCCAAAACAATTTTAAACCAAACCAAAGTCGGACCAAACTGTATAAAAGAAGACGTTATTAACATCCTGAATATGAATTACATCTATTGCTCCAACACAATCCTAAGGATGTTATAACAAACATAAAATGATTAAATAATATAAAATAAATGTTGTCAAATATTAAGATTTATGAATGTAAATTTACTCACTTTAAAGAATGGCAGTACAACGTATTGTTCTTTACTTCGGGTGGAACCAGAGAAAGATCCGCATCTGGTCTAACGATATCATACGATAATGTAACCAGGGCAACCAACACCTTTCTGAAATATGTGCATATAGTACTTCTCGAATGCTTGAATATGTCAGCAGCATCTCGATAGGAAGCTCCTTTCGCCAATATAAATATGCATATCGCAACTTGTTCTGCTACTTTTACGAATCTTCCATCGGATAATAGTTTTCTAGCAATCATCAAGTCAATTAACTAGTTGTATAAACATACCTCTATGAAGTCTTAGTTGCTCTTTGCATAACTTAGGATTTGCATTCAATATCCTGTGTATATACTCAGCACCACTTTCTCCTCCGAGTCGTAGAGGCATCCGTTGCGCTGATTCAGTAGATGGTAATCTCTTTAGCACTTCCAATCCAACTATCATACAAGCTCGTCTAACATTTCGTTCCATTCTACATCAACAAGAAATAATAAGATAACTTGAATTTTATTAAAATGCATAAAGATCCACAATAACAAATGTATCAAACTCCATCATTAAAATAACAAGAAGAATGGTGATGCAGAAACATCTTAAAGAAACTAGAGTTTAAAATGATTCATTAAAAAAGGACACCATCAATGATCTAACTATTACAAAAGCAATACTTGATCTTCCACTCCAAATACCACATAGACTTAACAAAATACTAATGACCAAAGCAAACACAACGAACAGAGGCTAGACACTAAACCAAACAAAAGACCTCAACGGAGCAAAAAACAGAGAACACTTGATATTCAGACTCATAACGGGGGATGTAAGAGTTGTCATCTCCATTCATTCCATCATCCAAAAACATCCACTTCTGATTATCATTCTCAAGTGCCAGAAACATCCACTTCACCAAGGTACCTCATAGCAGCAACAAAATACGTACCCCCTCGTTCTGTAGATACCCCCATATCACTAAGTGCAAGACTAACCGCCTGAACTTTGTTAACATCAGGTGTATCCACACTTTTGTACAATAAATCCAAATCTGTATCCAAGTTAGGTCGAGTCTTTTTGTTTTCCGCTACTTCATATGCCTTTCTTTCTCTTGAGCTAGTTGTCTCTGGGTTAATAGGATTCTTTTCACCTAATACTTCACAATCAAAGTATACTTTGGGATCAGCCCTATCCACATTGTCTTCTACTACTCTTTCTTCTTCTCCTTCTCCTCCTTCAAACAAGCTATTTATGGGAAGCTAGCTTGAGCGTCGAGAGTGTGTGTATATATATACACACACAATTTATTAGTTAGTGTTTGGGATTTTGGAGGTAAAATTCCAACTTTTGGAGGTAAAATTCCGACTGTTGGTTTCCTTAAGGTTATGGGATTTTGGAGGTAAAATTCCGACTGTTGATTTCCTTAGGGTTTTGTAGTAAAATCTTAATATTTTGGGGGTAAAATTAAACCACTAAACATCAATTTTTAATTAAATACAATAAAAACTTAATATACTCATATCGTCGGGAGTCGGGACTGTAAAAAGATATTTCTACGAAGAAAACTTCCTAAACTAGAAATGATGCACCACGCTTAGGGCGATGCCAATAAATACAAAAAATGTAAATGTGAATTAACCGAATTTAATTTAGGTCACGTATAAACTCAAATATTATGTTTAATGAGACATTTGTATCTTTGATGGGTACATGCAATAAAATTCTACACATTGCACAAGTTAGTTAAAAAATATCAAAATTTTGAGTGTTACCAACTCATAAGTGAAAGAGTCTCTTAGTTGGGTAAGTTAGCTTAGACCAACTTAAAATAAGTAATTTATATGTAAATGTAGACTTTTTTCTAATTTTTTTAAGTGTGAGGTGCCTCCATCATTTAGTAGTTTAAGGAGTTACGTGAGATTGTTATAATCGCAAATATATAATATAATAAAATGAACAATGGAATACAAATGCTTAGGTGTAAAAAGCATGAAATACATAATAAGAATCTCAATAGGGTCGGAAGAGGGTTCGGGTAATTCCGATCCCGTCCTGACCCTATACAAAAGAGTCCCGACAGGGTCGGGTATGTAGGGATTGGATACCTGTAATATAAATTTTCGAAATGTATATTATATATTCGGTTGGGATTGGGGAGGAAAACTTAACACCCGAAACCAGATAGGTACCCGATAAAATTTATAATTTTATAAAAATATACTTATGCAATTTGGTCCGTTGAGATGTTTATATAAGGATCTTGTGTTAAACATCAATGATGGATGATTACAAGCGAATTTTACATCAAAGATAGATTTTATCTAAACAAAAAACTATATAAATATAGTTTACACGACGATAAAATTCAATTAATCGAGTTATCATTCTCAATTATTTTACACGCGGTTGGTATTAAAATTCGTTGTCCAATAGTAAATAAAAATGTAAAGTGATAGAAAAACAGTAGGAAGTATGTGAGAAGATGACAAAATTAATATTCTTTTTTAAAATTGTGATTCTATGCACCACCATATAAATTGTGTTATTATTATAAAATAATTTTTCCGTTCAGTTCAGTAAATTTCAGTTTCAATTCAGTCCAGTTCAATCCAATTAACTTTAGTTCAGTAAATCTCAGTTGAAAATAACACAACCTAACTACAAGACTTTACTTCATAAGCCCGGGGTGTATTTCGAACCGAACAATTAGCTTAGCGAATGTTCGTTCGTTTGATAACTCGTTTGTTCGGTTCGTGTTCGACGAACATCTTAACTTTTTGTTCGTGTTCGATTCGATAATATTTTAACAAATTCATGTTCGTTTTTTTAACATTTAATTGTTAGATTTATCAAAGACATAAAATTAATTATAATATAATAAAATACAAAAACTTCTCATTAAAATGTCATAAAATAATTACAGAAACTAAAAATATTATAGTATCATTTCATAAGTATTATGCTCCACATTATATAAATATAATTACTATTAGTTATATAATATTAATATATAGTGTAATTTTATTAGATTTTGAATTTGTTCGCGAATCGTTTATGAACCGCCGAACAATAATAAATATGTTTCGTTTTAGGTTCATTATCTACACGAAAATGTTCGGTTCGATCAAACTTGCACACGAACTAAACGTTAATTGATTTTTTTTCACGAATATTCTATTCATTTACACTCGTCCAGATAAAATCCTCAATCAAGGAGTCGACAATTGATACCTTGACAAAGCTAAGGGGACACCAATGGAGGGATTATTTTTTCAACCTAATCCCAAGTGTGATTAAGGACCTTTATTTTATTTCTATCTATACATAAAAAGGTTTCCTTAATTCACATGAAATCGAATTTTCTTGACTGGACTCAAGCTCTGTCAATATGTTATGGATCTATGTAACTGAAATCATCAAAGGAATATTATGGAAATTAATTAGTGAACTAGTAAATCGACTTATATCTTGAGATATAAAACGTGACAAGTATTAATATCTCTATAACTCCTCCACAACCCAATCAGTCACTCTCACTCGCAGTTCTCAAAGCTCGCCGCTTCAACTCCACCAAAACCCTTCCCCAAATCTCTCCGCAAACCGCCGTACACGGCGGCCTAAAACCTAGCCCAAAATGGCCGAAATCATCACCAACGATGGCCCTGTACTCAATCTAATCAACAAGCGCCTCCGCGCCCTGCGCAAGAAGCTCAATCGCATCGCTCAGATGGAAGACTCTCTCACTCAAGGTAAAACCCTCAACAAGGAGCAAGAGGAGACTTTCCGCTCCAAATCCTCCGTCCTCGCCGCCGTCGACGAGCTCGAGAAGCTGCGACAGCCGCTCGCTCAGGCCGTGTGTCAGGAAATTGAGCTCGCGATCGAGAAGAAGAGCGAGGATAAGCCCCAACCGGAAGCTGCTCGAGAAGAAGAGGCGGCAGGTGTGAAGGAGGACGAAGCGGGGGATAATGGAGGTTCGGTGATTCCGGATCTGTTGAAGCTGATCTACTTCGGGAGCATTTTCGATGTGAGGACATTGATGAGTGCGCATGATCAACTGCTGACGAGAACGCACGAGAGGAGTTGCTGCTTGACGTATGATTACGTTACGGATGATGATAGTGCGGGGGAGCCGCTTAAGGAGTGGGATTTGGATCTCATTTCGTCGCTCGGGGGGTTGTTGATTTCGCGGCAGGGGAACTCTAGTTTGTCGCATCAGAATGCGTTGGAGAAGTGTGTGGAGCATGCCAAGCTGTGGCTGGAGAACTCGGAGCAGCCAATTGAGCCCAATTCCGGCATTACATGTATGTAAATTTCTTTACTTGATACCGTTTTATTTGCTCTTATTTGTTGCTTCTGTTGATGTAAATGTATTTTCTTTTGACCTGTTTTGTGTAGTATGTTGCTGGACCTAATGAGGATTGTTACATAATTGCTTTCCTGGATTGTTTGGTTTTGGCATTGCTGTAGTGATAAAATAGGTTTCCTGCATATATTGATCCCTACGCCTTATTGGTCTTACTCAGAAGTAAATGCCAACTGCTATGCTCTTTCCCTGTTTCATTTGTTTTGCGTGGATGTGAGCTTATTTTTCGGAGTTGCTCTTTTGTTGCATGAATGATTATGAGAGTGCTACTGGTTATGGACATGTCTCTAATCAGTTTACTTGTGCCTTTTGGTCATATTGTGTGTGTGTCTGACAGTGCTGGCTTATGTATTTTGTTAATTGTCAGCTTTAGCTCTGTGGGTTGTGAATGAAAGTGATTCTCGGAACCACAAAAATATTGGCTACAGTGCGTCTTGCTGCTGTCTGTTGGTGTTTGGACTTGGTTGAACCTTGTTACTGTCACAAGTAGTTCAAATTATTTAGTATGCTTTGAATGAGATAGTTAAAAGTATCTAAGCTGCGATGTGTTTAGACTTTATACTCCATTGTAAGTCTGTCATGCTTATATATTTGTTGAACTCTGTGTGGTACTGTTAACTTCTAATTATCCATTCATGTGAAGTGTATATATACAGTATTGACATATGTGCCATCAGTTGATAATTATTTATGCTTCGATCCGTCATTTGGGGTTCTCCTTAATCACGATGGTCATTGTAGATGCTGGTCTGAGGGCGAAATTGGAAAAAATAATGGCTTCAGAGTACTTCACTACTACTCCAGAGATTAAAGGTCCTGTTGAGGTGGTAGCAGCTGCTGGCAATTATACTGCTTATCAAATGCCTACATATGGGTCCCTTGATCCTTCAGCCAATGAGAATGTCCCTGCAGAAGGCTCGGTCACTGAGTATCAACAAGAGGTATGCACCTTTTAGTTTAAATAAAGTGCTCTAATTGCAGATATATATTTCACGTGTTTTGTAGATAATAGTGCATTATAATACGACTACATTATATTGCTAATTTATATAGTAAGAATAATATTCTGCTAGTACTTCTGTGCATTGATATAGACAGGATATTATTTTAGATGTTTCCAAAGTAGTGTGTTACACACTTGGATTCATAATGTTTCTAAGACTTGATTTTTAATCTGTTGTATATGTGCTGGAACTTGTACATGGCATATCCATGTTTCAATTCCTTAATTTGAGTTTGTTGCACATTTCATGTCTTTTGTCGGGCTATTTATTATAGTTGGATTAGAATTCCCAGACATCGTGAATTGGATATGGGAAATGCATGTATGTCTGGAAGCCCAAAACATTAGTGTATTACTCGAGATTATTAGACCTGAGCTACTGCTGCTATTACTGGAGTTTGCACCGATACAAAAAAAGTGTTTGTGGTCGATGATTTTCGAAGAAGAGATGAAATATGCTGACAGACTGGTTAAGGCACTGATAAAGTTAAATCTACGATTTCTAAACCCGGACATTTGTCATTTATCCTGTGCCTCTCTTGTTATGTGTTTGACTGGAAAGTATATTTGATCTGTAGAAACAGTTTTCTAACATCTACCACCTACTTCTGCCCATATTATTTAAAGTATCACCCATAATGACACCTAGCCACCCCTACCATTCGACTTTCAAAGTTACTCATCAATATGTTTCTCAATCAGAAATCTTTAGAAGTATTAAATGATTGACTTCAATTTAATAGATTTTGGTATTTTTAGGTATAAAACACCTATTCTCCCTCATATAAGGCCTAGTTATATCTACTACTTCTGTCTCTCAGATTATTCTGTTTCCTTTTATCAGTTTTAACCCTTCCATTACAAAGCTTGCTGTACCTGCTTTGCCCTCGACCTAGCAAGGACGGATGTTTTCTGAGAGCAATTCTACCATTTGAATCTTGGGGATAGTTAATGATTAGTACTTAAACAATTCTGGATTCTCATATACTCCCTCCCATTTGATTTAAGTGAAGTTTTTGCCCTTTGCACACTAAGTAATCGTGTAATACCCAAAAGTCGCTAGGAAGTAAAGTAGACTTCAAAGGCACTATATAAAGTAGACTGTTATATTAAAGTCTTATTATAAGATTGTTTTCTCCTTTAAGGGTGCCTACTCAAGCTATGATTCTCATTTGGCTTCACAATTTGACCAAACCTTAAAAGGGTGATAACCGGAGCTGTAGTAATGGCTCAACTGCTAGTGTTCACATAGCAACCCATCATTCTTTTCTGTTACCAATATCAGAAACTATTGGTAATTTGGTACAACACAGTTTAAGTATAGCTGGCACCGGACTGATATGGAAACTCTTTTGCATCGTGGATCACTGGAACAACTCTGATGGTTAAATTTGATTGGCATATGGTCATTACTGATTTATTTTGATCTGTGTAATATAATTTGAAATAAAGTATACTAATACTTGAGATTGTGGAGTTGTGATTTGATGTATCCTAGTAATTCCGTTCCCATGTGCCCTCAAGTTTAACTTTTAAGCGTCTGTTGCAGGAAAACGTATCACCAAATTCCCATGGCAGTGAAATCTATGATGACGAGCAACCTGGACTTGTTGAAGAACATCAACAGGTAATAGGCTTCTCCTTTGAAAATATGCTTGCAATCACCTGTTGATTCTGTCCAATCTTCTGGTCTCTATTTGCCAACATTAAACTAAGTTGAAAGGCAGATTCCGGTTCACACTAGTTTCTTCCCTTCTTTTAAAGTGAACTTTAAATTTCTATTCTTTTAAATTCCACTCTAGTTTCACAGCTCTACTTTGGAAATCAACATGCATTTACCATTAAAATAGTTTGTTTACCCTTCTTTGTACTTGATATTTCATGCTGTTTCTTCTCTTTCACTTGGGAATATCAAGTTTGACAGATGATGTGTTAAAATGTTTTAGGGAGGGGCAGATGTAGAAAACGTATCAGAACAGCACACTCAAGCTGAGCAAGGTGACACAGAAGGTGATCAAAACTCCAGAGACACGGACTCAAAGGATCAACAGTATCCTCGGAGGTCATACCAAAACTACAGAGGCGGTCGTGGTGGAGGTGGTGGCCGAAGAGGTTATTCCAATGGCCGTGGAGGACGAGGCGGGAACAGAGGGGGTTACCAGAATGGCCGTGGCCAATCTTACGACCAGCCTGGGGGCTACTATCCAAGAAACAACAACTACAGAGGTCGAGGTGGCAGAGGCATGGGTGCAAATCAGAGTTACCGTGAGCCTGCTGACAGTCACGCCCAAGCTGCATCGTGATCTCGTCTCATGATATCAAAGGTTGGTTTTTGGATGCGGGGCTGGTTTTCTATCCTGGGGGCTGGTTTCAAGTTAAATTAAGGTCTGTGGAAGTTCTCAAGCTGTCTTTTGGTGCGCCCCTTGTAATTCAGTGATGGGAAAAAAGCTTAAATCAGGAGAAATGAAGCCCTTTTGAACTGCATTTTGATGTGCTAAATCTAGTTTAAGACATTTCTCTCTACTGTTTTGACCTTTTCATTTTGGATGTGAATTGCATTTAGTAGTGGTATCAGATTTCATCTTAGCCGAATCACTGTGGCATCTGCTAATCACTTCATATTCAGGCTCTATTCTCGTAATTATATTTCAAAATTCAAAAGCCTAAATTTTAATCTAAGTTGTGGTCCGACCAGTTATTTGTGCTTGGAGCATATATTGTGAGCAAGCAATAGAACAGGAGTGGTGCATGAAGTAACTACACAAATACCTTATCATTAAGCTGGAGTTTTGAACTTGCTACAAGGAAACTTTAATGGACTCTGGTTCACTACTGTATAAAGCTAAATTTGCATGCGAAAGAGCTCAATGATGTTTGAATATACAAAACGGATTTGAGTAATTAGATGCTCTTACCTTTAGCCAATTGTATTTACAAACTTATTGTAGCATTCTTTTGGTTGGAGTCTCGGAATTCACAATCTTATGACGCCTTTAAAGAAATATTTGTAGCTCGTTTTTAATACAAAGGAATTCAATGGCTATAACAAATTTTCCATACAAAAATAGGAGATATGATCTAGTACAACATATTTAAAACAAGTTATTCATTAATGGTCCCTTGGAGAACATATTCTAAATGGTATGACTAGTTTCATAACTATAAAAAAGCCACTGCACTCAACCATTTCTCTCATCAACAATTCAAGTAGTAATAAACAGCATATGATATGGATACATATCATTATTCTCCAAGTTTTAGAAGAAACATGGTAGCAGATTTATCAACTCATCAACCCTGTCCCTATGGACCTCCAACACAGAAGAAGAACATCCTATCATCCAACAACAAGGGCCATGTTATAGAATTTCACTCCTCAGCCAAATGGAAAGTCTACTTTGAAGCCACAAAGCAGACTGCAAAACTAGTAATCTCACAATCTTCTTATTTGTTAATATACTCTATCTATGTTTTATCCTTCCTAATGATCTTTACTGTATTTATTTTCTTGAAGATTGTCATCGACTTCACGGCCACCTGGTGCAAGCCCTGCAAGATGATCCAACCTGCATTTGACGAATTTGCTGAGATATATACTGATGTCGAGTTCATCAAGATTGATGTCGATGAATTGGTGGTACATACCTTGCTCACCCAACATTCGGATATATGTTTATGTTTACGGACTGATTATTTATCTTGATGAACAGGATGTGGCAGCAAGATTTGGAGTTCATATAATGCCAACGTTCTTACTGATAAAGAGAGGAGAAGAAGTTGATAAAGTTGTTGGGACAAAAAAGGATGAGCTTCAGAGGAAAATAGAAAAGCACAGACTCTAATATGATGCAGCAAGATCATCAAATAAGTTCTTTAGACAACTAATTATTACAGTACTTGCAATTAAGATCAATCAAAACAGCAGCAGAAACTTGTGCAGCATACTCCTTTGTAATTTATATATATATATATATATGTAAATCATTGAAAATCAATTCTCAAAAATGTGCTGAAAAGAGTTCACTATATATTCTTTCTTCTGGGACATATAGCTGCAGCTGAGCCAAGTATCACATAAATCAGCTCGAGTTCGACTCCTATGTTAGGCTAGGTCGTATGAATAACGATCCTGAAATTGAATTCGAGCTCGATTCCAAATATACAATGTATTAAAAAATTAAGAAATAAATACATAAATGTCTTACATAAGACTAAAGGACTAAAAATACTTGACTTAACAACCGAGTTGTGTCTAACTCTGTTCGTCAGATAAACAAGAAAAAAGAAAGGTGCATGGACTGCGACTCAATCACGTTATAGATTGATTGATTGGCTCAAACTCGAGCCTTAACAATTCTAGTTGAACCGAGTATTCGTTAAGGTTCCACCAATTTAACAACACCTGTGTATTGGATATTGCTCTGCAATACTTGTTATAGTTTGTCAACCAGTATATCTATGTTTAGGATTTATAGGTGGCTCATATATGGCCCTGTAAGTTGTAACACTATCACTTATGCTCCTTCTCTGGTCTAATAAAGTTTGGCCTCTTGAAGAAGAATCCCACCAAAGCATCTTAATTTATGAACCAAATAAGCACTAGAGCTCAAATTTTAATTTATTACAATTATCACTAATTTCACAAAATATTCATTGATGCTATCTTGACATATTCTGTAAACATGTTATCCAAAATATTCACAAATGGCAACATAGTTTGAGATGGTCAATGCTAACCAATACGTACGACATCTCGTTATCGAAATGTGACATATACACAGAGGGTGTTATAGTTATATTAGAACACTGTCGATCCTTCTAATGCTGGCTGAGTGGTTCTCCCACAACTGTACTTTCAAACTCGAAACCGTACTTAAATGACCCCGAATATCTTACTACGTGAGCCACCAACAGGTATTTCAGACATAAATCAGTTGAATACATATAACCTCAGAGAATACCTCCATAAAGATATTCTGTACAAATTGCAAGGATACATGCAGTTGCCTGTGGTTCATCTTTTCCATGTGCTTGTTATGATATAATTTCTTTAAAATTAATGCACATGTTTCTTTGACTGAAGATGCTCGTAGTATCAATTAAATTCCAGTGAGTTACCTATCATAATTCCCAATATTGATTCTCTGTAAAAGATACTCAGGATATGAAGTTATGGCCCAATATGGATAATATATAAAATGTGTGAAATGGTGGCAATGAAACATTTTGTCACACACTAGTTAGTACACTGAAATGGAGCAGAGTATCCAATACCAAGAATTTAAACATATGTTCATGAAAAAGGTCCCAACAAGAACATATTCCAAATTGTGCTATAAAAGAGGCATTTCATTTAGCCATTTCTCTCATCAACAAACATACTACATACATTTCTTTAAAGAAAAGCAAAAAAGAAAAAGAAGCTGAAACATACAAGATGGGTACATATTATGCACCAATGAACAGAACAAATTTCAGAAGAAAATTTGGGGTCAATTTTGCTGTTAATGAAATCTATGGGCCTCCAAGAAGACAGAACATCATATCTTCCAGGCCTAGCAACAAGAGCCAGGTTATTGAGTTTCACTCCTCAGCTAAGTGGAAAGTCTACTTCGAAGCTGCAAAACAAACTTCAAAACTGGTAATTATTTCAAAAGCCTCACATTTTTATCCTCACTATATCTGGAGCTTCGCCTAATTTTATATCTCTATACTTCATTGAAGATTGTCGTCTACTTCACTGCAACCTGGTGTAAGCCTTGCAAGATCATTCAGCCTGTGTTCAACGAATTTGCAGAGCGATATGCTGATGTGGAGTTCATCAAGATTGATGTCGATGAGTTAGTGGTATGCTAGTTTTTTGCAATTCAAAGTAATCATGATATGATAACTGATACGTACATACTTCTGTCTACGAGCTGATTATTACTGAAATGTCATAAACAGGATGTGGCAGCAGGGTTTGGAGTGCATGTCATGCCAACGTTCCTACTGATAAAGAGAGGCAACGAAGTTGATAAAGTAGTCGGAGTAAAAAAGGATGAACTTCAGAAGAAAATAGAGAAACATGGGTTCTGAGATTCTAGTGTAGACGGAAACATAATAATACACTGTATACACAGTGGCTTGCTGCAGGAACTTGTTACATTCATTGTTCCTGCTAAATAAACTCGACTGGTATTAGTAGAAGTCGAATAAGGCCCCCACGAAGCACAATGTAACAACCCAGATGCATATAATAATAGAATACCTTTATATCTTTAATGATACATCATGCATTTCTCTTTTACATTGAATTTAATCATGCAGTACAAAACTACAAATGATCACATTTCACAAAATGGAGAATTGACTTTGCATCAAAATTAAAGAAGGAACACTTATTACTGTTACACACGTATACTACAGTACTACATGGAAAATCCATTCAACTTGATGAATAAAGGTCCTTGAATGACCATAAAAATTGTCAACCAAAGTATAGAATTCAAATTGACTTTTGTCAAATTCAAATGGACTGTTTTCTGTACAAAACAACCATTCGAATTGGTAAAATTCAATTCGAATTCTATACCAAACAGTCACTAAGCCTTTGACATCAACTTTTCGCATTGTCTCTTTTAGTTTCAGATTGTCCCTCGACAATAATATTATTGATTCCTGAGCAAAAAGTTCGTACTTTTGTTGAGGATTTATCTACAGACCGTTCAAACAAGAGGGAAGCTGGAGTTCTGAAAATGACAAAAACTACTCTTGCATTTTATTGTTCATACGAAAAACTTGATTGTTAATTGTAGAAGTTGAACAAGGCCCCCCATAAGGCGCACAATATAACTACTCAAGTACATATATACATAAGTGAATACTTTCAGTGATACAGATTGCATTTGAGCATTTCTCTTTTGCTGAGTTCCCGGCTTTTCTGAACATTTTTTTCCTTCTATTCTTTTCCTTGAGTCCTCGACCTTTAGCATAAAGAGCATGGACATCGAGCAAACTGCTATTTAGAATGGATGCACGTCCTTCCTCTGCTTCACAATGATATTAATTTTCTGGTCTAGCTCTTTTCACTCTTGTCTTACCTTAAATTTGTAGGATCACTTTCTAACTTGATTATCTAATCGGCATCAGCAGATCGACTCTTCAACCTTGGAATTTTAGTATGTTTCTTAGGATGATATTATCAACTCTATATGTTTCTTTAAAGTAAGTCTGGTCTTATACAAATATTTCATCCACCAGGATATTACAAAATTAAAATCTCAAATTTCCGGCAATCTGGTTAATTGTCCTCCTATTTTGTCTGTGGTGGAACCATAGTCGAGCAATTTTAATTGCGTGTATAAGAGAGGTATTGGCATGTTTTTAAGGGTGGTCTCTCCCCTAGCTGTGCTTTTCAACTCGAAACATTACTTAAGTGACCCCGTATCTCTTACCACGTGAGACACCAACAATTAGTTCAAACATAAATCCATTGTATACATATAACCTTACAATATTTCAATAAAGATATTCTGTACAAACTACAAACTGCAAGGAAACTGCAGCTGCCTGTGATTCATCATTTCCATGTGCTGGTTTTGATATAATTTTGTAGAAAATGAAATGCACGTCTTTGACTGAAGCCATTAACAAGACAAGAGATGCCTATATTTATACTGTGAGTGATCTATCATAATTCCCAACAAGAATCATTTATGGTTCTCTGATATAGATACTCAAGATTGAAACATCTTGTAGTACACTGAAATGGAGCAGAGTATCTAATACCAAGAATTTAAAATATATTGATGAATAAAATCACAAGAAGAACATATTCTAAATTGTACTACTATAAAAGAGGCCTTCCATTCAACCATTTCTCTCATCAACAAACATACAACACATTACATATTTCTTTTAGAGAAGAGAAAAAAAGAAGGTGAAACATACAAGATGGGTTCATATTATGCACCAATGAACAGAACAAATTTCAGAAGAAAATTTGGGGTCAATGTTTCTGTTAATGAAATCTATGGGCCTCCAAGAAGACAGACCATCATATCTTCTAGGCCTAGCAACAACGGCCAGGTTATTGAGTTTCACTCCTCAGGCGACCTCAGCTAAGTGCGAAGTCTACTTCGAAGCCGCAAAACAAAGTCCAAAACTGGTAATTATTCCAAAAGCCTCACATTTCCATCCTCATTATAATTCTGGAGCTTTGTCTAATTTTATATCTCTACTTTATTGAAGATTGTCATCTATTTTACTGCAATCTGGTGTAAGCCTTGCAAGATCATTCAGCCTGTGTTCAACGAATTTGCGGAGCAATATACTGATGTGGAATTCATCAAGATTGATGTGGATGAGTTAGTGTTATGCTATTTTTTTCACAATCCAAAATAATCATGCTATGATAATCAGTAGATAATTCTTTTTACGAGCTGATTATTACTGAAATGTCATGAACAGCATGTGGCAGCAGGGTTAGGAGTTCATGTCATGCCAACGTTCCTACTGATAAAGAGAGGCAGAGAATTCGATAAAGTAGTCGGAGTAAAAAAGGATGAACTTCAGAAGAAAATAGAGAAACATAGGTTCTGAGGTTCTGGTCCAGATGATATCATTGTTCACATTTCGGCATTTGACCTCATCAGGTGTGTTAACATAAGAACACGCAGTAGCTTGTTCGTTTAAAATAAACTTGTTTCTTATTAGTAGAAGTCAAATAAGGCCCCCATGAGCCCAATGTAGCAACTCAAATGCATATAATAAAACACTTTCAATGATACATAATGCATATCTTTTGGCATTGAATTTAATCATGCAGCACAATACAATGAGAATATTAATAACTACATAAATGAAACTTTAGATTAAGATGGAAGAAGTGGAAAACTTCTTACTGTTACACTATGTTACATGTAAAATCCGTTCAACCTGATGAATGAAGGTCCTTGGGTGACTGGAGAATATATGGTCAACCAACAGCTTGGCCTTTGATAGCAACATTTCGTGTTGTCTATTTTGGCCTCACATGGTCCCTTGAACACTAGTATTCTTGATTCCAGAGCAAAAACCTCATCCTTATTTAAGGATTTAGCTACTGATTTTCAAACCAGAGAGAAGCTCCCAGCAAGACATATCCGAAGGATCATCAAATATGCAGCAGGATTGAAGGAAATATGCAGACAACATTCATCAATTGAGCTGCCAAAGGAAAAGAGATGGAGTCGCGCTATAGCTCATTAGGTTTTCATTTTAGCTATATTGCAACTTGTACCACGTGTTTGAAATGCTGTACCTCACGTATTAGATTAGTTAGAACAACTATCTAAACAAGCTTGTTCCCTCCTTCTAAATTACTTGTGATTTTATACATTTTCTCAGTAAATTCAAAGCATAGTAGAGTTACTTCAACTCTTCTATGTTGGTTATATGAAAATATACGTTTTTTGATATGATATCAATTTATTTTCACAAAATACCCATTTTGAAATACTGATCTTGAAGAATTATTTCCGCATTTGTAACCATTTCTACGAAGAAATAACTTCTTTCATCAATGGTGTCATCTGTTCAGCCATGGGAGATTCAATCTCATCCTTTCTACCTTCATCCATCCGTTGGTGACAATTACGTATCATGGAGCGTATGGCAGAATAAGTTGAAGTTCATCAATGGCTTGCTTGATTCCTGATTCTAGTCAAAGATCCTTTATTATATGATGTTTATATTTGTGCTAATGATTTGGTGATGAGTTGGATAATGAATTCGATTGAAAATTCGCACAAGAAAAGCTTGCTCTATTGTAAGACTGCACAAGAAATTTAGAATAAGATGAAAGTGTGTTATGCTCGTTCATAAGGTCCTCGTGTGTTTAATTTGAGGAAGTCATTGAGTTCTATGAGAAAAGGCAATATGAGTGTTACTGAGTATTATAACATTTCAAAGCTGGGGAAGAGTATGTTAGCTATAGATCAGTTCTCAAGTGTTCTTGTTTTGCTACTGTCTCTGAATGCAATTGTGGTGCTAAGCTACTGATGCAGTTACATGAGCCTGATGATGTGTTAGATTTTTAGGTGGGATTTGATGAGAGTTATGCTAACATAAGGAGTCAATTGCATCTTAATGCTCCTTTACAATTATTGTCAAAGGTGTATTCTCTGATGTTACAAGAAGAATCACATAGAACTTTGTTCTATAAAGGTTCTGTCAATGAAGTTTTAGCTATGTTTGTGCAAGCTTGTTCTAGTCAACAAGCTCATTATGTAAATATGGTAAATTCAGGTGTAGTCAAGTGTCAGTTAAACATTTCAAATCTTTTACTATAAATATTATGTGTTGTTTGGTATTGAGTAGGGACTGAAACTGGCATGCACCGAAAACCTGACCAAACCGAACCAAAAAATGTGTTTTCGAGGTCAACCCTAAAGCAAGCCAAATTTGACTCCTTAACATTTGGACTGTCCCAGTATAAATGAACGATAAAATAATTTTATGAATTGTCTTAATTTTAGTTACATTAAAGTGTAGACACAAAAACTAACTCTAAAACACTCTACGTTCTAGAATTATATGGAATACGAGCGAGTATTGCTTATGTACGTAACTATAGGAGTCATGTTTGTTCACGAAATGGCAAGAAATTTCAAGTTTTGATAACCCTTAAATTATAAAATGGCAAGTGTGCAGAGTGGCGTCTTAATTGGACTTGAACTTGAACGAACTAATTAGATAAGTTTGAAAACTTGTCAGAGTGTACGCTGTTACATCTTTATGAACTCGAACTTCAAACCTTCAAGTCACATAATATGTATAGTGTATCTAAAACCAAATCTGCAAAATCTGGCAATGGATCGCTAGGGGTCAGTCACTGGTCCGCAACATAAATCGCCACTCTACATAGCTCAACTTCAATAATAAGTTACCTTAACCGCCTCAACTGTAAGCCAGATGCAACATGCAAGTGGAGTATCTTTACCAGGGAGTCCAAATGAAGACATTCAATTCAACATTCCAGACAAAAAGTACAAGAATCCATGTTAGAATAAGACCAACATCGCAAAATT
>JAYMSP010000577.1:0-46547 GCA_036897095.1 Plantago elongata
TATATAACAAACCTATAATACCCTATCCAATTACAATTTTATACCAAACACAATTTCAACAATCCCACTAAAATGTCGGTCACTATTCAGGCATTTAAATCGGGACATTTAAATCACACGCCAATCAACCCCTTAAAGTTCGTCTTAATCCTATTTTATTGTTTTAGTTAAAATTCGTATACAAATCAAGTGCATAGAGAACTCAGTTTTTCATTGAAAATGGTCAGGATGATGCACATTGTAGGTGAGTTTTAGGCTCTCTACTACATACCTTAGCTCCAAAACATCCATTAGGTAGACAAGTTGACACCTCAAGTGTAGATTGGTCTAGTCTATTCCAAGTTTAGTTTGCCTCCTTCATTCTCTACTTGGTGTATCATAGACTTGTTGGGTGCAGAGACATCAGCGTCTCTTCTTGAATTTCGCATGTTGCGTAGAGAAAGTGAAAATCGTAATACAAAAATGCAGGCGATTAGTGAAGTTTTTCATAATTATCAGAATGTGCAGGGGAATCAAACGGAACCAATGATGTAGAGGAGCATACTTCCATCAATTAAATCCATCCCATAGTGAAACATGGAGAAGAGTTAACATGCCCTGCCTACTTGACAGACCTTAGCACTTAGAATTATCAGGATGATGATGCTTTAACCAATTGATGCATATATATTTGCTGATAGACAACGCTGAACGAACTCCACGATTTTGCTGCTTCACTACAACTCCACCATACAAATTCATGAGGGAAAAAGTAACATAATCTGCTTTAAATCTGGATGAAGAAATCCATGGGAACTTTACAACTAACTGAAATCTTCAACAAGGAAGATAAGTATCCACATAGTATATCCGTGTGTTTGTGTATAATGGATTGGATGTTTGATGTCTTTACACTTTACAATAAGAAAGAAATTTAAAAACTTGAATGTAAAGATAGGTAAAAAGGACACAGTATTACTAACAAGTGGTATTTGGTAAAAGAGGATCAATAGTTTGATTATTAGTCCCCTTTCCCTTCAGACTTGAGATTATCCAGTGCACAGTTCCTGCCAGGAAGAAGCTTATAAACCAAGCATTGTTGTAAACTACATTTAGCGTTTCCGGAACAAAGCTCATAATTCCGACATTATGCAGGAATCCTGGGATCACAGGCAAAATCCCAATGACCAGTGCACTTATAGCTGCCAGATTGTATCCCTTGGAGTAATAATAAGCACCTCCAGGTCTCAATGTGTACAAATCTCCTATCTTCAAATTGGCACGATGGATTAAGTAGTAATCAACCAGGATTATAGCACTGATAGGCCCTATGAGTGCTGAATATCCAACTAACCATGTATATACAAAGCTTTCGCTCGACTGGAGAAGCCGCCAAGGCTGGAACGCAATCCCAAGCAATGCTGTTAAGACCGCACCCCTTCGAAAGGTGAACTTGGAAGGGCTAAGGTTCACTAAAGCATTAGCCGGAGCAACAACATTGGCAGCAATATTAGTTGTAATGGTGGCCAGACTAATACCTAAGATGGCTAATAACTTAGTCCAGATTCCACCGATCTCACCCAAGAGTGTAATCGGATTCGAAATCACATTGCCAAATATCACTTTGGTTGAAGAAGTAACTGCCAATCCTACAAATGTGAATGCACCCATGAAAAGTGGTAACCCTGCCTGCCCCATGATCTGATCCTTCTGCGTCTTGGCATACCGTGTAAAATCAGGGATGTTGAGAGCTAATGTAGCCCAGAAACTTATGTTTGCGGTGAGTGAAGGGAAAAACAGAACCCAAAATTCAGAATTGGAAAGCCTTGAAGATAATGAAAGCATGTGACCAAATCCACCAGCTTTAACATAAGACCAAGCCAGAAGGCAAGAAGTAAGGAAAATAAGAATTGGAGCAGAGTATTTCTCAAGTTCTCTAATCCCATCAATGCCCTTCCATACAATACCTAGCTGTGCTAACCAAAACGTGATAAAACAAGCAAATTCAAGTGGAGATGTACCAAGCCAAGATAAAGGTGTAGCAAAAGTCGATTCTTTGACTATATTAGGTAAAAGAAGGAAAATTGCCTCACCACCTATCCAAGTCTCAATCCCATACCAACCACAGCCAACTAATGCTCTGAGCAGAGTTGGAATATGCGCTCCCTTGATTCCGAAAGATGACCGTGCCAAGACCGGGAACGAGATCCCGTATTTCGTTCCCGGATGACCAGTGAGAACTAATGGGAACAAGAGGATCACGTTCGCCGTGACTACCGTGGCTATTCCCTGCCACCAGGCCATTCCTAAGTCAACCAGGCTGCCTGCTAGGTAATATGTTGGCACTCCCACCACAAGGCCAACCCACAAACTGGCCATTTCGAGACCCGAAAAGGTCCTTTCGTCCGGCGTGGTCGGCTTGAGATCATCATTAATGAGGGTCGGATCAGGTTCGAAGCCATCAAACTGCAGTACTTGGTTCGATGATGAGGCCATTGGAGGAAGAGTGTAGCATCTTTTTCTTGGGAAAAAAGAGTGAGTTTTTATCTGAAGTTGAATTCGTTTAGTTGAGATTATTGGAGTTCTGCTGAGAAGGGAACTGTTCTTGATGTTTGAGAACTGAAGGGTATGGTGATGGAGGCTCAAGCATTTTGAGACCACCATGACTAACTCAGGTGGGGCTAGGTAGGAGTCTGTTTGTGGAAGAAGATTCAGTTTGGATCAGGAGATATGAGTGGTGGTGATATAATAGCATGTCATGATCCATGACATATTGCCATTTTGCAGAAAGAAAAGGGAAAATGTCAATTTACAGGCTTGAATCTGGGATTCTGGCTGGCCAATCAGATGAGTAGCTGATCTTGTAAATCATTTAAACATGATTATTAAACACATATGAACATGATTTTAAATAAATTAATGTAGAGAATCAATTTGAATCTTCAATTCTGTGACCATTGCATTGGATAAGCAGTTTCTTGTAGTAGAACCATCCTAAGCAAACAACTTATCTGGATTCTTGAAGATGCATTATTAAGTTAATTCGTAAGCTCTTCCACTGAAAATTGAACTGGATTGAATTAGATTGAACTGAAATAAATATATAAATTATAATTAAATTGAACTGAACTGAACTGAACTGAAATGAACTGAATTGAATTGAGATGATTTTCAGTTGAATAGAATACACCCTTGCTCTAATTTGGCCCAATTCATTTCAGGCTTTGATATCTTCCTGAAATTTGCAGGTTTAAACTCCCTAATCCAAACATATAGTACTACTCCCTCCGTCCAATAGAACTTCACATATTAAATTTTATGTGTAAAGTTAAAGTAATGATAAAAGATAAAAAGAGGTGGGAAAAAGTGTAATTTTTAGTGATAAAATGTGTAATTTGTGTGTAAAGTTGAGATTGTTTACTATTTGTTAGTGGTGGGGTAACTTATTTTTTTAGTAATGTATGAAGTTTGATGAGACGGTTAAAAATAATAAGCGTATGAAGTTTATTGGGACACGGAGAGTAATATCTTTTTAGGAGTTTGTCATTCGATTTTGTGAACTTTATTCTTATACAGATACCAATCACTTTTGAGGATAGGTCCATTTAGTATCCTGTCGACGCATTTAAATTTAGACTCAAAATATATAACAACGATTTTGCTCAATATGAGGACTACGAAAATCATCTTTAGATTTGTAATACTCACCTCACAATAAAAAGTACTCCATGTATGATAGTGCTTCTTAGTAAAAAGGCAAAGTTAAAATATCTGTTCATATCCGAAAAATGAAGGACGGACACATATCAGTGTGACAGGTAGGGCTGCGCAATGGACGGATACGGATCAATCTATATCCGGTCAAACGGATGGAAAAATAGTCCATCCGTTATTCCATCCGTTCCGAGCGGATTGGATACGGATAAATCTGTCGGATAACGGATAAATCCGGCGGATATACGTATCCGGTAAATAAATTTTAAAAAAATTAATTTTATAATTTAAAATCTAAATATACATAATTCCATACTCCATAAAAAACCAAAATCTACATGAATATCCATAATTTCATACTCCATAGTACCATAAATTAAAATGACCATAGTTTCATACTTCATAAATCATAATACTCCTTCTTTAATTTCTATACAACAATGGACGGAAACAATGGACGAATGGCGGCTGCTAATGCTATACTAGGAGAGGAGTAGAGAATTAGGTCAAATGTAAAATAACAATAATACCCCTTCTTTAATTTCTTGTAGTACTTTTCTTTTTTCTCTTAATACAAAGTTCTATTCATTAAAAAAAACGGATAAACGGATATTCGGCGGATTTATCCGTTTTATCCGTTCAAAACGGATGAAGGAAAATTCCATCCGCAATCTGATCCGTTTTTAACGGATCGATCCGATCCGGTCCGTTTTCACGGATAACGGATCGGATTTACGAATATGGATAAAATGAACAGCCCTAGTGACAGACAATAGTTCTTAAAATAAAGCAATATAACAATAATTTCCTAAAACTTCTAATAGACTGATTATACATTTTCTTTCTGAGATCCAGAAAGCATTCTCATCTGCATCTCCTAGTTTGTCAATAAGAAAATCCAGAAAGCATTCTTCTGTGCCGATCTTAGTGGTCTGGTCGGTGCTATATTTCCGGTAATTTTCCATCTTGGTGATTTTTCCTGTTCGACCTTCTACTTTCAGGGAGAATCGGCACGATTATCATCGTGGAACATTACCTTATATTGTACTTTGTGTGTAGTTAAGGTATCTCCTAAACTTTGGTCCTGGTTGGGGTCAATTGCGGCTAAGCAAACTCTTGACTTGACTTCGTGTTGAGACATACTAGACTCGATGGGTGACCAGGATTACGACCGAGCCTTTTGTCCATTTTGTTTGTGATACTGGTCGCTTGTCATTGTGGAACATCACCATTCACTATACCTTGTGTGTAGTGAGGGTAATTCCTCCAATTTAAGCTTGGTTGGGGTCAATTGCGGCTAATACCTCGAACTTTTTGCTCGACTTCGTTTTGAGACATACTAGACTCGATGGGTGACCAAGATTACTTCGGAGTGTGTTACAAGTGGTTTGGAAAGTGTGAAGTGAGGTGGTAATTGTGAGACCGGTTTGGAGATTTATTATGGGTGCCTTTTGGAGTCCGAGATGTTAATGGTTCCCGTTGATTCATGTTTATTTTGGTAATTGTGATTTTGGTCTCGGATCCGGGTTGAGAAGCCACGTTCCTTGGGAGTGAGATAATAGAGGCCCATGGTCTACCATTGGTGTAATGATTGGTTTTGAGCTGATTATTGTATTTTAGTTTGAAATAGTGGTAGAGAATGTTGATGTAATTTGATACTTGAATCTTGATCATTCCTTATACTCTTATACACTTTTGGAGATATTGATATATTTTTTACTAATTCTTTTTTAAAAAATAAGAAAATCTGGAATTTTGTAGCTCAAGCACGACGAACTTAGAAGTAATAACATGCCCACGAGCATATACAATATGAGACTCACCAAACGCTTTATTGGCATAAAACATAGACTCCACTATAATTGATCTAACAGACTAACACATTGTTTTTCACAGACCTAACATAAAATCTAGCGTCTACTAACAAAGACGAATTGATAATTACTTTAATGACTCTACTTATCGAGGATTATCTTTCGCGCATCTATATATTTACGGACCTAACATAAAAAATATATGGTTTTTGCTTTATATTTAATATGACAATGTGTTTCTCTTCCAAGAAAGAAACTCACACACTTAGAAGTGAGGATGGGTGCCACTAAATTCTTGCCACTCAAAGCAACATTCTTTAAATAACACAAAAGAATACTAAAAATCAGCAGCCAACTAATTCTCAACAACTCTCAGCTATTTTCGTTGGAGACTTGATACATTATTACAATTTAAGTACACCATTACACGGTCTTAGTACGAATTGAGTCAACTATTAAATCGTTAACAAACCAAGTCTAAACCACACCATTTGCAGTATTCTTCTCATACTTGTTCCTTTTCTTTTGATATTGTTCTCACACTTGTTCCTTCTCACCACTACTTTCACCCTTTTCCTGCCCTAAATTAAACTTTCTCATACACGTGTGTCCCCTCTTCTCTCCAAATCCATATTTCTTGGATTTATGTGTTTTGCTTCCTTTCCTCCCAAGACTTATCATTACTAGTTAAATTACCTCAACCTATATGAATATCTCACTACTGAAACGGCCATCTTTCAATTTAAATTGAATATTTTATAAAAAATATTCAATTTCAATTGAAAAATACCACTCAAATGCTATTTCAATTAGTCTTATATATATTCTCATTTCTTTGGGAACTAATTGACGCGCATTCCGTATGTTATAACAGTCCTCTCAGACCCCCTATTTATGTGAAAGCGAACCAATCTTAATTCGGATCAATTTTTTTAAAAAAAATTATAATTTCCTTGAGAGTGGAATTGATGAAATGCTTGATTTAGAGTGGATTATTTGTACATTAATCTCGATAGTAATAAAGGATGTTGATGTAATTTGAAACTTAAATTCCGATCATTCCTTATGCTCTTGTACATTTTTATAAATATTAATATATTTTTTACCGTTTTAAAATTATAGTCCTAAAAATTATTTGATTAACAATAAATTTAATTTATTAATTGAGTAAAAATACATGTAGACAAAAAACAAGTGTAGTTAAAATAAATTGCATAATAGAAATACTAATTTTCATTAAAAAATATGTAACAATTCTAGTAAAACACCCAAAATAAATATGAATAATTCCACATTAACTTTGTCAAACTATATATAATTAATGTTAAAATACACTTTACTTCAATATGATGTGTCTTCAATTTCATAAAATTTCTATTTCTTTATTTGAATATTACAGACATTTTTAACACTTTTCATTTTCCACAACTTTCCAACTTCTCTTTCTTATTATTCACCGTAAAATGTTACTCGAATTTCGATTTTGTGGGAGCCGTCAAAAGAAGTTTAACATAGAATATTACTTCAAGAAAAGTGGAAAGCAAGTCTCTTGGAAAGAACACGTATTAACTAAAGATAGTGAGCAAGAGAACATTCCGCACCCTTATATAAACGTGACAGCTCTCACCGGCAATTCACCAAACAGTTTTGTTCATCAGGAGGTACTGAACATCCTCACATTGTCACTCACAAATTCAGCAAAATCACAAAAAAAAACATAAGAATTCACCTTGCACATTTGATCAGATCATCCATGGAGGGTGTATTACCACCACCTATGGCACCATTGAAAACCAGCTCCTTCTTCACACCATTACTCTGTTCCATGCTCGGCATTATCGTATTATCTCTCGCAGTTTTATTCTACCACCACATCTTACTCAGATACTGCTTCCGAAGGTACCGATCCTCCTCCGCCGCCGTATCAGCAGCGCAGCCACCAATGTACACCCCTACCGGAGTCGACAAATCACTCCTCGAAACAATCCCAATCTTCTCCGTCGCTGAAGTAAAACTTGACGACTTCGCGAGAGAATGCATCGTTTGTATAAGCGATTTACAAGACGAAGATAAGGTCCGGTTGTTGCCTAATTGCAATCACGCATTTCATTTGCAATGCATTGATGAGTGGTTCGTGGAGCACGATAATTGTCCGCTTTGCCGATCGCCGATTCTAGCGCAGAAGCGAGACGATTGTAAATTCAAGGCGGTTGATTTGGGTGATTCGTCGGTTGAAAATGAGAATCAATTGGATCGGGAGAGTAGTGTGTCCGGTACTGCAATTGGTGACGAAACGACGTCATCGTCGTTTGAGGTGGAATTGGAAATACAACTGGAGAGTATTTCCACGGTGCCGGAGACACCGCGAGTGGTGGTTTCGGAGCTGAAACGTTCGGTGTCGATGTTTCAGCCACCTGTGTCGCTTGATCTGGAGAGAGGACGATTGGAAAGGGAAAACGGTTTAATGAATGGTAATTCGTCCGGTACGAATCATCTCACCAGGAGCGAATCGTGTACGGCCATGCCGATGGGTCGCTTCGATCGGATTCTTAGATCGTTGTCACGGTTACGATCTGGGAAATGGAATGATATAGGCACCAGTCGCACGGCTTTAACAACCTAACTGACTGACCTGCTTTTCTTCTTCTTCACCATCCCTTTGTCTATTTGATTTATCATTTGTGTTTATACAAAATAATAAGAATCCTTAAAATTCTTATTTACTTTGTTGTTTTCCTCATTGAATAAATTGAAAATAAAATAGCAAGTATAAAATAAAATAAAAGTAATAATCTCCAATAGAGGTTGGTACGAGATTCAATAGTAATTTAATAAATGGGTATGTTTATCATTCTTTAATAAGTAAAAAATATACATGTTTTGAAGATATTTAGACACCCAACTTCACACTGATTTTGAATGTGACATAATGAGCATGCTTACTATGGTAAATTGGTAATGTAGATATACCCAACTTAATTTATTTTTTTTATCAATACCTTATCTTTATATTAATGGCATACTCCAAAAAATTACAGCATAATATCCGGGAGTAATACACTACCGCCTTCCATATCAAAACTAAAATTCCGAGCTAAAGAATGTGCTAAAGAGTTGCTAAGCCTCAGAACATAATGAAAATGGGTGTTTTTAAGGCCTGACTACGTTTATTCTACTTAACGTACAACCATCTCAGTTGTATTCACTAACAACCGTTAGATCGTTTATAAAATAAACATCCCAACTTATAATTCATCCTAACCGTCTATACTGTTTGTAATTTTTACAATAACAATTTTAATAAATATATCTATACAAATATTATTATAATGTCATAATATATTATAATTATAATTTTAAAAGATGAAATTATTTTTCTCCTTCACTAATTATATCAAGTAAACGTTCTGTTTTTCCCCAATTTATATTTATAAACTCCAATCACTCCAATTATTCAACTGGTTAATTTTCAGTCGATCGAGCCACAATGAAATTTTGATAAATTCTCGCACAAAGTAGCGCACCTGGGCGGGGGGCATGTATTGCGTCGGACAAAGTAGTAATAGGCAGTGTAATTGAAAGACAAATCAATATATTGTAAGTTGGTTAGTAAATTAAATTGATTGTCGTTTTTAATAGGGACGAAAATTAAGAACTAAGTATATGAATTAGGGAAGAACACCCATTTTTTTTCTGTACATGAAAGAAACAAGAAACGTGATTAATGTTTAATTAGGAAGATTAATATAATTTTAATTTTGATAAATTCAAATTACAATATATTAGGACATTACAACCTTATACATAGATTATATTTACTAAAATGCCATTGTAGAAATTACAATCGTGTAAACGGTCAAGATTAAAATACAAGTCCAAACAAACGATATAACAGCTAATAACAAGTACAACTAGTTGGGTGTACGTTAAGCAATTACAGTTATATTCGGACCATAGACTCACCCATACAGTTAAAAGAAGGACCTCCTAATCTCATAAAGTAAATTCCAGCAGCCGAAAGACAAGGAGATGATGTCCGTAGAGTATTAATAACCATAGAGCAATCACCTTCCACCACAACTTATCTAACCTGGAATTTTTGTGCCAAAAGAACAGCTTGGTAAGCTGCGTAGCTTCAGCTATCTCGGGATCTTGAATGTAAGGTCTCCTTGTTCCACTTCAGGCGGGGAAATTTTTTAAAATATACCATAGAGTGAAACATCCATTTTATATATTGCAAAATGACTATGTATTTTTGTATATTCTACAGTGACTACTTATTTAAAATATATACTTCGGTCATTTTTTTGCTTCGGTCTGATAATTTATTACACGTACATGTGATATCTCATACACAATAACTTTGAAGCACTATTAGAAGCACTATCAATTAAAGCAACCACTTGAACAGTACCCATCTCATGAATATCAGGAGTAATGAGACAGAGTAAATGGTCCCTAGGAATCCAAATATCAACCTCTAGACCTGACCCAATACGCCACTTATAACTTTCCGAACAATCTCCAACGATCTACATATGCTCTTCCAAGTATAAGAAGAACTAGGCTTAGCCATTAATAACATCACAATGAGGAAAATATTTAACTTTCATAATCCGACTATAAAGAGAATCAGGATAACGAAGAATCCACCATATCTATGGTTTCTAATAAAGCCAAATTAAAAGAACAAGGTTTCTAAAATCCATACCCCTAGGGACCAAAGAATTCCAAAGAATTTTGTGATAGTTTGAGGTTTCACGTGTGATCACAAATGTAATAGTGCATAGTGCATTGAGGCAGATAAAAATTCCAAAATTCCAGGCCCTAAAGCATGTCCAAGGTCCAGGAAGCATGGACTGAAAATATGCCATAAGCCTATTGGGCCAAGTCGACTTAGTTGCAGGACGAAAAACAGACCAGCAAAAGTCAATCAGTGAAATTTTATTCAAGTTGACTTGGTACCCCCAACACAACACTTGGTGAGAGTCTAGCAATATATATTAAATATTTGGACTTTGGTTATAAATTAACTTATGAATTTCGCTGATCTCATAAATCATGCATAATCTTCCAGATGAATAAATTAGGAACAGAACTCTCATTGAATCAGTGATGCCCCAAAGGAAACAAGGCTTCTCCTACTTGCATGATTATTTAATTAATTGCATGATTATTGATTATACCAACTCATTACATGACATATACACAACGTAAAAATATATCTATACACGAAAATATATACATATCAAACTGTTAATGATTGAGAGAATATTCAGTCTTTGTTTTCGCCAAGAATATAATACTGATAATATTTAAATATCGATAATGGCATTGTGATATTGTTGTTGTTTTCTACAACGATTGTCAATATAAAATTATTTTATACGAAGTTTAAAATATACAGAACAAAGTTTAAACGTCTAGAAGATAGGGTGTGTATATGATAAGAAGAATTAATATCTTCCAATTGCCACATCATATATCCAAGAAATTTTCTGCATATGTGAAAATTGATTTTGGTTGCCTAGATTGTTGGGGTGAGTATAATGTTAGAAAAGAAAAGAGTAGCTAGGCATGCACATTAGGAAAGAAATTATGCTCTGCTGAGCAAGAGATTATATGCATATGCTTATAACAATACACTTCCGTCTTTAAATGTTTGTTCTATTACATCACGTTTTTCAATCGTATTACACATTGTGATACCATATACACATTTGGCAAATTACCTAATTTCACATAATTCCTACTACAAACGTCTTTTCTTGTATGGTATAAAGACCATGTAAAAGAATCCCAAATATATACTCATTATTTTCCATTCTATGTATACATACCTAAACTAACAATGATAGGGAGAAGAAAGTTGATTTGTCCAAATTCATAGCATTAATCTAATCAAAGGTGTTGTTCTTTATGCAAACGGACCATGTGAATTTGTGGGCCAATGAAAACCATAAAATGAACTCCACACTTGCTTTCAAATTCTTAATTGCATCTTACACCCTTGCATTTCAACTTTCAATATCAATTTGATCTCAACTATTTTCCTTTCCCTTTGACACCCAAACAATACTTATTCCAACCACACTTCTTTGTATTTGACGCGATCTAATCAATAAACTCGTACGACAACTTTAACAAGAATACAATGTGCCAAGTGTGCCATTAAGGAGTGAATGCAAGATGAGATACATAAATAGAATTTTTCCATTCAAAGCAATGAAGTGTTGTACTTGTTTAAGTATGATGCTTTTTATGACATGTTTGTTTTAATTTATACATTTTTGTGGATTGGGGGGTATAATGGACCCCCAAAAATTATGAGTTGTATAAAGTAAGAGCTAGTTTTGAGGAGATATAATTAGGACCTAAAAGGGGCTCTTTGAGGAATGCCTTTTCTTCTTCTTGTAGTAGAAGGTGGTGGAGGAGGTGTGGGCGGGTATATGTCTTGTTGTGAGGCATCACGCAATTCTTCTTCATCTCTTGTTGTTATACTTGTACTTGTCATCACTCTTCTTGATGATGCTATCCCTTCACTTTCTTGATGCATCTTACCATCTAATGTAAAGCTTGCATCTCCTTTCTTCTTTATTCCTACAAGCTACACCAATTTCATTTTCAACCAACATTATTTGTTTATTCATTCTCAAAAAATAACCCAATTACAACAATAAAAACGCACCGACTCAAGTAAAAACTAGTTTTAATACGAAAGAAAATCCCATACTTGTAAAGATGATAATGATGTCCATTAGTTGGTTATGAAATGAAAAGGATTGCAATGTGTAATGTGGTTACATCATGATCATGGGGTTGCTCTATGCCCATCAACTATATATATATATATATGTATATATATATATATTTTATTTTATTTTTCCATTCCATGAAATTGTTATTGTTATTATAATTAATTATGATAAGAAAAGATTGATTAATAATAATAATTATTGGTTTTTGGTTGCAACTTTGTTTCAATAATGCTTGTGGATGTGGGTCATGATAATAAAAACTTTGATATAAAACTTGTCTCTTTACAACAAAATACAAGTAATAACAAACAAATGAGAAAGAAACCAAGAAGAAGAACAAGAAGAAAAACCATACTTAATAAAATTTTGATTGTTATTATCAGATTGATGATAATAACAATGTGATTGGATTAAGGAATGAACTTAATGATTTAGAAGTAGTACATAATACTAACCTTGCAACCAAGAGAGCAGAATCTGTATGTGTCAAGGAGGCTCCTCCCACAAATTTCACAAATGTGAGAAACAGCTTTCCCACCTTTTGGTTGTGGCCTTTCGTTGAGAAACATGACTCTTGCGCTGTTTATCACGTACGTCTGAACCCCACTTATATCCAACACTTTCTGCACTTCCGATACCCGAACAACATCGTGGTATGACGATCTCCTTATCTAATCATCATTGAATAAGTCAATACAATTTGATTCATTATAAGGGTAAATAAAATAATTTGAGTCAATTTTTAACCGTTTCAAAAAACGAAAACTCAAGAAATTAACAATGTACTACTAGTAGTATGTAGTAGTAGTCATACAACCAAATTGTTATAGGAAATGAAGAAATGAGAAGAATTGGAATTGATGAAAAGTGGGCAGACTTGTAACTGCCGCAAGCAATGCAACTAGTAAAGTTAAGTCAAGAAATAGATAACAACGATGTTACTGCTACTTACTGCAACATTTATGACTGACTCATCAGAGATGTAGAGATATTATTCTCTGACAAAACATGAATTAAACTAGAGAGAGAAATCAATCACAAGAAAACAAAAAATGAAAATTAGATGAATAAAGGCCAACTTGAATGACTTGATGATCCTTGTGTCTTGAGGATCTGCAATAGAAGCAGAAGGCATCCACATTGCAATCCAGGCAGAACATATTGCATTCGCTTCTCGCGGCGTCCCCGTGCGTCCGGCATACGTTGAAGAAGGCGGTGTTTAGCAGCTTCTCTAGCCACGGCGGCACCAACATTGCATATTCCTATATCCACAACACCACATTCCTCTTTTTAGTTTAATAACAAGACAACACTGACACAAATAAACATAAACTAGGAGCTGAGATATGAGCTTTACCATTGTGAATTAGCAATGGTGATTATTGCAGAGAAAAAGAAAGAAAAAGAGAGAAGAAGAAAGAAAAAGAGAGAGAGTAATATTGAGGGAAATTTGAAGAGAGAGAGAGAGAGAAGTGGGAGAGGAAGGCCTAACCTAAACAACCAGCAACTTAGAATTCAACAACAACAACAAGGAACAAATTACAAAACTGGACAGCTTGCTTCGTACTATAATACTTAATAATAAAATTAAAACTAATACTCCCTCTGTCTCAAATTCATATTCTCACACGACTGGATATAAATATTAATATAAAAGTGAATAAAGTAAAAAAGATACTGAATAGGTGGTAATGAAAAAGGAGGAAAATATATATAGAACATGAGATAAAAATTTTAAAGATGAAAATATCAAGTTGGAACGGACCAAAATGCAATACGAGAATAATCCGAGACGGGGAGTATAATTAATGACGAAGGCAAAAGCCTAAATTAATGAAGGGGTTGGTGAATCGAGGGTTCAGATTGTGAAGGGTGGCTCAAATTTAAGATGGGCCGTTGGATCAATAAGGTTTGGCGCTTACGCTATGGAACAAACCAAAAGAAATGGAAATTTGGGATCTACTTGGGCACCTCATGGGTCGGCTTAAATTCGCTCACGCTTTATAATAGTTCGTCAGTTCGTGTTCTTACATATGCGACGTTCGGTTTCTCTGCCTTTTCTTACGTGGATGACGAGTGGGGCCTGCAGTGTATGGTATTTTCTTGTTTTTTATGACGTCAGCTTCTTTTAAATGAAAATTGCCGAAAGGCTAAAACCCCACCCCCTAAGTTAAGTCCATTTTCTATGGTTGGGAATTTAGACAAAATTAATTAAACAGAATTGGACCCTTTCTCAAAAGTGTACATTTCAAGAATTTTGATGAAGCGTAAATTAAAAACGTGACGACTTAGAACGTTTGAGTTTGTGAAAGTCAACGTTAGTGAAACGATATACATTAAATTAATTAGTATAAGCATGAAAAATGAAGTGCAAAATGCATTTATTGTTCAGATTCGTAAAATATATATATATTGATAAAAATTACGATAATAATTTCCTACTTGAGAAAGCAATGCCACTACTCGACTCGCCACTCTTACCAGGCGAAGTTCGTCGTCAAAAAGAATTTAATTAAAAAGGAACCTGCTCTTGAAATATAACTTTAAATTTCTACATTTATAGTTTTGTAAATTTTGAATTCGAGCACAATTAATGAGATTCAATGACTTTACAATATGATATATTTAATTTGGATCAAATCTTAGCAAGAGGCATGAATTGAAGTGAATGGATTATGTAAATATATGAATTTGATATATGACTTTATGTTGAGATAATATGAAATTGAATAATTTGGCATGAACTTAACTCATGGCTTGACTTAGTTAGATGGCATTTAATCACAAGCTTAACTACATAAGGTTCTCCATTTAAGACATGGTGACTATTCATGGCATGTGGTCAGGTTTTTCAGGTTCTAAGTCGCATAATGACACTCTAGGTGAGTATATGTGGCGTAGAGCAACAAGTTTAAGGACTTGTGGCACGCAATAGCCTCATTCTTAAATTTCATGTTTGTTTTTTTTTACGTTTAACGTGTTTTCTTGAGATTAATTATTATCGTGAACTCCCAAATTTCACATTATTTCTATGTGAATACTGCATGAATTACATACTTCATCTTAAAATTAGATTACACATTTTAATGGTTAAATACCGTAAGCTACAAGGAACGTATTCCTCTAATTTAGAATCGTATAGCATCCAAATCATCTCTTCTTTTTTATCACACCGTTTCAAATAAAACATATTAATAAAGTTGAGAAGAAAACCTGCAAAATTAAATCTTGTTCATTATAAGGATGAAAACAAACCTAGTAATTAAATTTTATGTATATATATCCGTTTAAACATGAGATTAGTTTGTGAACAAATGTAAAATACTACCTAGTACTAGAAAGCTAGCTTTTAACTTGTAAAACACCAATCCCGAAAGATATATAAAAGGACATTATTTATGATTTATTTTTTTATTTTTTTAAATAATTGAAGGGTGACTTGAACTCCCAATCTATTGATTTAAGGTGAAACATCAATTACCAACCGAATTGCATTTTGCATTGATATTATATATGAATATGATTTTGTTTCATGAAATCTAATCCAACATATACTGGCTAGTACATTATATCGAGGCGAATAAAGATTATTTTCCAAGCTAGCTAGGGCGGCCGGCGAACATACATTACATATGCCAATGCCAATAAACTTTGGTGCAAAAGTGAGCTGCAAATATAGTGTATAAAATCATTGGGATGAACAAAGCTATTGTAAACATCACTATGTACTTACTTAATCGGTTGATCTTCGAAACTGAGATTCTTAATTAGTTTTGGTTCAGGGTGTACGCGGATCATTAATTCACTATGTTAATTGTATAGTTGTTAATGGCATATAATAGCTAATATTAATTACCCATCCTTTAGGCCGGAGTATCTGTTGTAAATCACCCAGGTACATTTTGTGCGTTATTATTATTATTGTAATATTGTCCACTTCGATAATAATAAAATTTAGTTAATTATTAAATATGACCAAACCATTTGAAGCGGTGTAGGTACTGATATATACACACGTCTTATTTGTATCTCATTATCAGTTTTACATCTTAAAAGTCTACAAGCATTATTTTGGAATCACCTTCAAGTACCCATTCGGTTTGAGAGTGTGTCTACTAAGATACTATACTACAATCTCCTAGCAAAAACTTTATGAAATTCACCATATCTTGCTTGTCTCTAATATTTTTCCACATACAAATATAGATACGCTAATTGTGCATGGGCATTACCTAACTTTGCACTTGGGGATACTTAAGTATTAATAATTAGGCCCTTTATAGGTATTGATGAAGATGGCGAAAGGAACAAAGTCATGCACCCAAAGTGCATTTGCATAATAGAAAATGATATAATAATAATAATAATAATAACACTATATAATAATAGTACAATTAATTGTATTTTGAAATAAAGGGTTAGGTGATGGTGATCCACCTACAATTAGCTTTGAAAATCAAGTCTCATAGGATCAAAATACAAGGTTAATACGTACAGTGCAACACACCAAATTAATCGGGGTGCTAAATGTAGAGTATAACTGCGTTTGAAACTTATTTTATGTCACCAAAACATGCCCTATGTATATTTAAATTAATTAATGAAGGTCACAGAAGTCAAAAGAAATTATAAATGTATTACCAACATATTAAACGATCCTAATTAAACCTTATTGTGAACTGTGAAGTGTAGTAGATATAAAGAGTAATATGATATGATAGGAAAAATGAAGATGGCTTTGCGTGGAGTTCTCGATCGAAAGAAACGCATAAACTTAACTTGACGAAAGGTAAAGATGTTCCAGTACGTACTGTTTTCATTTGATAATCGATTAATTAATTACTTAAAAGAAAATTATGATTTTTGCGTGAAACATGTACCAACCATTGCCTTCAAGGAGTACATGTGATGCACTAAACTTTCAACAATTGATAATTGATAATGCAATTGCTAATGATTCATGAGGATTGTAACAAATTGGAAAACCGAACGCGATTCTAACTCATTATACATTGTTTTATACTTTTAAAGTGGCTTATTTTATTGACAAAAATGAAAGTTAGGAGTAAGGAATGCTCCCATCTCAGTAGAAATGTTATCTGATACATTTGTAATGGGGTGTATTAAAGTTATGTTAACTGTAATTCAATGTTATCTGATACATTTGTAATGGGGTGTATTAAAGTTATGTTAACTGTAATTCTTTTAACTGAATTAAATTAAATGCGTTTTCAGTTGAAGATAACAAAGTCAAATCAAACGAGTAGATATGAAAGTAAATGGGATTTATAATGGGGTTTAGCAATTAAGGGAAGTAGAGCTAGAGCTGGCAATCATATGGGAACGTGGTTTTACATATGGCATAAAGGAACTCTCTAGTTGAAATCCTCTAACCTAATTGGCTTACTGCATCTTATTTTATCCCCAATCATTGACATATACATATCCATACATGAATATACAATTGACATTGTATACATTTTTATTCACCAAGTCCTATCATTGGTTTAATTGGTAGAAAATCATAAGAAAAAAGATTATGACAAGTAGTTAGAAGTTAACTAAATAAGAGTACTTAATCATGATTGTTCAGATAATTAACTTAAACTTGACCTCAAACAGCTCAGGTCTTTACACAATGATACGTACAACAACTCGACTAGTTAATTGGAAGTTTGTGAATTATCGCTTAATTGTAATTTGGTGATCTTGCTTGGACAAAAAAAAAAAATTCACGTACACATATATGAGGCAGTGTGTCTCAACTTATATGAATGCACATTAGATTATCGTTGTTTTTCATGAAGGTTACCGTTAAGAGCAATTTGGGATCGTAAATTTGAAATTGTAAAACATGATCATTCAGCTGTATCAGGCTTGCAAATTAACGATTTTTACTACAAATCATGCATTAAAAAGGTTACAAAATAGAGTCATTGCCTTTGTCATAATCAACAACATAAATTAGAGTGAGTTCCTCATTAACAACACACTGATTTTAACTCAAGGCCAATCTGAATTAACTTCAAAAATCAATACTTGTTGGTCGTTTCATCATCTTCAGAACCATTTTCATCAGAATTTTCTTCATACGGGGTAGTTGTATCCGGCTCATCACACATAGGAGTGGTGTAGTAGAACGGGCCTAGTACGTGCTTGACTATGTTGCGATACACCGTGGTGGGACGACCAAGCTTCACACCGGTCTTTCCACCGGCAAAGTTGGTGTGGATGTTACACACTGGATCAGGAGATGACACCAACCTCAAATAGCAATTTTGTGGCTTCACTTCCTTGCCATGAACATGCTTTTTGCAAGTGACCTCAAAGTTTCCAGCTTCATCTGTCAAGTCGCTCTCGTATTGCACAATTCGGCTCCTATCGTCCAGGCATGTCACTGACACCAAGCTCCCTGGAAACCATGAGAGAATCATAATCAATCACAAGGCCAACTCTTTAATTTGTTTATATAAATTTTGCGCATATTGCACCTACCTTTGATCGGTTTACCGGCTTTGACCCATTCGTTCCAGTCCGAGGAACAGTCCTGGCAAAGAACTTGGCCAGCTACTTGAAAGATCTGTGTGTTTGATACATCGACATTTCCATAGATTGAACCCACAAGAACAAAAGAAACTGCAATCATCAGCAAAGTGTTTGCTCCCATTTTTCTTGATTGAGTTTCCTGATCTCCTAATTAGTTAGTTATTTCCAGAATGTTTTGAAATGAGGAGTGGACGTTGTGTGTATATATACTAAATAGATAGGTCATGTTACAACTTAGACAATGGATTATTTGGTATGTGGAAGAGCACTACGTGCGACGTGCAAACCATGAATTAAGATTGTTCTAATTGTACATTGGTCAAACATATAAGTTCCAGGACCTTTTTTAGCTTTAAATCTACCAGGTTTATAAACACACCCTCTCATTAATTTTCCTTTTAAAATATT
Source organism: Plantago elongata (assembly GCA_036897095.1). Taxonomy (NCBI): domain Eukaryota; kingdom Viridiplantae; phylum Streptophyta; class Magnoliopsida; order Lamiales; family Plantaginaceae; genus Plantago; species Plantago elongata. The sequence goes on from JAYMSP010000577.1 coordinate 19,220, forward strand.
TTAAGTATTTCGAATTACACGAACCGACATTAACCTTAATTTTTTTATTCGTTTAATATATGTCATGTTCAGTTAGTATTCATCGAACAATCTATCACCTATTCATCAAAATTTCAAAATATTCGTATTTATTCTTTAGCGTTCAGTTAGATTGTATTCACAAACTATTATGATTCATTCAGTTGTATGAGTAGGTTATGAATATTATCACAAGTGGAGCTTTTTTCAAGCTACTCAAAGTTCAAGCCATAGCCAAGTTTGACAAGCTCGAAAAATGCTCAAAACACGTATGTAGCCCTATATATAAAGTCTAGTCCCAATATGACCATAACTATTTATGCTGGTGTAAGTGTAACAGGAGACGCGTCCACATCTAGTGTTGAGCCATCAAATGCATCCGTACTGCTCATCTCGAAAATCCATAAAACATGGAGCAACCATAGCTCATGAATGTTAATTGCAAAATCTCAATATATACAACTCAACCGAAATAATTGAATGGCAGGTTCTCATGAAAAGGACTAAACAAAATTCCCTGGTTTTACATCTATGCTACAAATGTGTAAGACCCTAGATGCGGTAGCCGGGAGGTCTTGCCGTACAGATAGATTGCCACGAGGTTTACAGTTTACACCAAATTTGACTTCTGAGAACAATAAGTGTAGTAAAAGTTGAGACATGACAAATGCGACTTGTGTGATAACTGCGAACAATATTTGTACTCATAGCAACCCAGCATCCTGAAGAGACACCTCAAAAGCCTTTTCGTCATTCCATGGGCTGACCTGCAATTTCATTAAAGCAGCAGCTCAGTTAATCAACTCACGATGATCACGAATCACAAGCAGTCTCAAATTAGTAACAAAAATCATATACCATATAGAGAATTTACCTCAGTTATCTGACAGTTGAAATATTGCTCAATCTTGGTCATAAGAAAATCATCAGTATCATCACAAAGCAGGTTAAATACAGCTCCTGTCAGACACCAGATAACTGTGTCAGCATTCAGAGAATCACACTAATCATGACATAAGAAAATGTTATAGGAAATCTCCACAGGTTAATAAAACATAAATATCATATGCTATAATTTGATTTATTTCTCCAAGTAGTTACTCATGATATTCAGGTTATCACACAAATATTTAGAAGCTAATCAAAGCAAAGGGAGAGAACGATGCTTCCAGTGAGTTGTAAGTCCATAAAGAGTTGGGGAAAATTTTGACTTGGCTATATTCATTCATTCCAGCTGAAATCTACTTCAAGACAGGACAGTGATACTATCTTGCATGATTAGCAGGCAGAGATGGAAGGGGCCATTATTCTGTACTGGTTTGAACTTCATAATGCATACAGACAAGACAACCATTACCCAATGAAACAGCACATTTCACAGCACCAATGTCAGAAGCCAAATCAAGAAACTGTATAGGATCTGATTGTAGAGTCAAGAACCACAAAATGCACACACATACAGAAGCAGGGGCTAATCCAGATACGAAAATATAGTTGGGTCTTTCATATTGCTCATACAAGGCATTCAGAAGAAGAAGATTTGAGAAAAAATCTGTTATCAGAATTCAGGAGACTAGAGAAGAAATGAGCAAATACCTTTTCGGCCAAAGCGTCCAGCTCGTCCAACCCGATGCAAATAAACTTCATAATCAGGCTCAGGTGCAGAGGGCCTACCATATTTCATAAATTTCTGGGGAAGATCATAATTTACGACCAAATTAACCTGCATTAAGGTATTGTCAAGAATTAAAAGAGTAAAAGTACAGGAAAGGTGCGTCGAGATATACGCCAAAATGCCAATTACCTGCTGCTGATCAAACCCTCTAGCAAGAACATCAGTTGAAATAAGGACTTGTGTCAATCCCTCCTTAAACTCCTTTATGATTTTATCTCTATCTAGTTGATTCAGGGCACCTTGAATCGTTGTGACCTCATAACCAAGCTGGACCAAGGATTGATGCAATGAACTTGCACTGTTCCTTGTCTTGACAAATACAATTGTCTGGCCCACTTTCTCTCCAAGTTCGAGTATTCTGTCTTTGATCACCGTGATCTTTGAAAGCTCATCAGGACAATGGACCTTATATTGTTTCACGGACTCCAAAGACAGCTCCTCCTTCTTTACAAACATTTGGTTGTAATCTCTGACGAAGATCTCCCCAACTATCTTAGAGACAAAAGTCTTGACTGCCTCATCAAAAGTAGCTGAAAATAGAAGCACCTGAGCATTGTATGCCACAACAGCCAAATGTTAACTTTGTAATCCTAATATTGAATATGCAAATGAACAGCATTACTACAGTTAGATTATCTGAGAACATCTAAAGGGAAGGGGCAAAGAAATAAGAATTGATTGATTCATTAAGAGACGAAGAATGTAGCTAACCTGGCAATTGGGACTGGCTTTTACAATGCCCTTCATTATCTTCACTGAATCGTCTCGGAAGCCACTCTACAAAGAGGGGAAGAAGGAGAAATAAGCATAACTGCAGTATTGGTGTAAATTATTTAACAAACAACATTACTATTAAAAATTAACGAATCCACACAAACGGTAAGAATTTGGAGAGAACTATAAATATCAGCACGCAGAAAAGGAAAAGATTCAGATGGAACAAAGGCAACACAAATTTATAACAAAATATTACCTCTGCCAGCATGTGGTCTGCCTCATCAAAGACAAGAATCTTCATTTGACTCATGCCCAGTTTCCTTGCCAGCATCCACTTAGATATTGTACCAGGTGTGCCAATAATTACTTGTGCCATAATAGGTGCCATTTTATGAACTGGAATGTAATTTGCGGCATCTTTTGGTATAGCTAATTCACTGGTTATCCCAGTGAATTTTCCCATCTTTAGGAGTACCTCCATATTCTGTAGTATCAAACAGATTTCAGTTTAGTTCTACTAACCTCAGCAGAGAAATTAATAATATACAATATCTTCAGAATCACATATCTGGTGATCGAAGTAAATAAATGCACCTCATATGGACCTGGAATCCATATCCAACTTAAAAGTGAAAGTCCAATGAAGCTAAACAAGCAGCAATATTTTCCTATTTAATTGACAAAACTGCATGAACTTATCTAAAAGAACAAAACATCGCTGCTATCCGCCATTCTGTTATAGGGCATTTGATATTCAATGTACTGTGTGTTAAGAGTTCATTACGCAATAATGACCAGTCTTTATCTATAATCCAAGAAAAACAAGACTTGACAATCATTATCAAAATATTTCAATGTGTATATAGAACATATTACGGAGCAAACCTGTATAGCCAATTCTCTAGTGGGGCAGATGCAGAGAGCCTGAGGAGCCTTCAATTTCGGATCCACACGGCTCAACATTCCGAGGACGAAACACGTCGTCTTCCCGGAGCCATTGTGAGCCTGAGCTATTAGATTCTTGTGGGGAGGAGTTAGGATCATAGGCAAACTTATAGCCTGTATCTTACTCGGCTTCTCAAACTTCATCTCTACATACAAACCCTTCAATAACTCAGGTGACAGACTCAAGTCCTCAAACCGCTTAGCTGATGTATATGGAGTATCCCCAGATGTAACCTACAATACGAAAATAAATTTCAACAAATTTGATTACACAACCATAAACTGAAAGAACCCAAATTGATAAAACAATCACACAATTCGGCAAGAATAAACCCTATAAATCTAAAGATTACCGCTTCAATCCTAGAATCATCGGGATCTTCAAGCTCACTATTGACAAGTTTTGAATCGTCAATTGCCAGAGCTTCCAGGTCTAGGGTCGAAGATGAAGCTGGTTGTTCTTTCTCGTCCTCTTCAGCAACGTCAGCCCATCGCCGAGTCTCCGATGGTTTTGCCACCACTTCAGGGGCGGCGCTAGTGGAGGATGCATCGTCGGCCATCGGTGATGATTGGATGATGGCTAGTCAGATTTTATGGAGAAAGTAGAAACTCGATTAGTACAGTGTTCGGTAAATTGACAATCTATACTCCATTTATATACTACTGTGATGTGTTGTGTGTTTTTACCTTTGACCAGGATGAAAGACTGTTCAGCTTAGGAAGTAAGCGACATAAGCTTCCCGAGTAAGCATAGTTTAGGAGAAATCGATTTTTACATTAAATATAAAAATATATTTTTTTTTCATTTAAGGTATATAGATTATTATTCAGTGTCAATTGATTTTTATGTACTGAGTTTTATTTAGGGTTGGTGGGTTTTTATTTTACATGTGAATTTTTATGTACTGTATATAAACTTTTATTTAGGGTCGGTAGGTTTTTACGTTGTTTGTGAACTTTTATTTAAGGTTTTTGAATTTTTACGTTGTCGGTAGATTTTTATTTAGGGTTTGTGAGTTTTAATATAAAAAAAGTGGAATTTTCATATATCTAATGTGAAAATCACTCTTTCTCTAGACTAACTCTGAAATAAGCAGTAAACTCTTTGTTGTGGGTAAATGTAAAAGGGTTAAATTCATAAAAGATGCTCAACTATTTTACTTTTATCATAAAAGGTACTCATGTTTATTTTATCATAAAAAAGTACATAATTTTAATTATTATAATTTTCTTACAAAAGATACTCAAGTTTATTTTTACTATAAACGAGTACTCAACTATTAATTTTCTATTAAAAATATATGATACAATCCAAGCCAATACTAGTGTACTGGTTGGTACTCCTTTACGTTTTCATTGTTTGTTTTGTGATGGTTATTATTTTTATACTGTTATAAACTAAAAAATTTGATAAATGTTGATGTTATTTCCTTTAGTTGCACAAGTATTCGCTACAAGTTTGTATTTTTCTTTGCACTGATTTTGATTCCATACAATTGATGGTTATGAAAATATAAATAAAGTTATTATTTTTTGTGTTTCCTCTTATTCTTATAAAAGTACATGTTTTTGGAGGGACGAAATATAAGATGAATAATGCGTGTAAAATAAACTTGAGTATTTTTTTAAATTATAACTTTATTTAGTACGCATATTTATAGGAGAGAAGCACCGTCCCTACGTATAATTAATTTCTAGTATGGGAAGTGCATATCTTTTCCTCTACTCGTTTATGGTAAGAGTAAAATTAAATATTTTTTTAGTAAAATTAAAATTGTTAAGTATCTTTTGTAAAAAAGACTCATAACTGATTATTCGTTTATGATAAAAATAAACTTGATTATTTTTTATGATAAAAGTAAAATAGTTGAGTACCTTTTGTAAAATTAACCTAAATATAAATCACTTATATGAAAACTCTAACATGTAGAATTGTTTAAAATAATGATATTAAACAAGTTCAAGTTTAACCTATTATAAACCAATAAACATAAATATCGATAAATGAACGAAAGTGTATGGTAAACCTAACATAAGTTGTATATATATAGAGTAGTAAATACTTAACTAATTCTAATAGAGTAAGAATATTAATTCTAAGTTTTAACTACTTAACTGATTTTGAAAGAAAGACGGGAGAAAACTTGAAACAAGAATAAATAACAATCTTATTCTAATTCAAACTTTTATTCGATCACATCTTTAATATCATTCGGCATTAGTTTTTCTATACTTAATAAAAACTAATCCCCCTAAATGATATAATCTTTATTATTATTTTTTATTCACTTTAATCTCTCCTCTCTCATTTATTTTTGAAAATATCGAATCGTCGATTTCGCTTTCACTTTCAAATTATGTGATCTAGGTATCCCCTATATAAAATAAACTCGTCATCGAGTTATATAATTCTTTTAAAAAGACTAAAACCAATGAATAATATCGCACACTACGAATCATGTCTATTTGTTCAAACTCTCAGTTAAACGTTACTTGACCTTCTGAATCAAATACGAGTTTGTAGTTACTATTCGATCCTTCAAATCTGTTTGATGAGACTCGTTTTCACATTGAGGGAATGTCTATGATTTACGTTAATTAGCCAGCGTGCATAAGTGTATATAATAATCTGATAATTAACGAGTGAGTTTGAGACAGGCGGTAGTGGAGAAATATACCCAATGGGGGCATGTAAGCTATGTTCGCGGTGATTCCATTTGATTTTCCTGTTCGTCCATTTCAATTTCTAGACAACACTAACTCGCCATTATATCACTTTCTCTTCTATCTCTACTCTCGTCTGCATCTTTCTGTCGTCAATCTCTACAATCATGATATGCTCCAATTAACTAATCAATTAAGGTGTTAAATCAGTAGTAGGTAGGCTAGGCAGGTAGTAGTAATAGTAGTAGTAGTAGGAGTGACGGCGCCGATGGCTCAGTCGACGGTTTTACTAGCGGCGGCGCTAGTATTTGCGGCGGTGGTGGATAGCTTTGGAGGAGGAGCAAAAGGATTGCTTAAACTAGAGAGAATTCATTCACCTGAAAGCAGATTCGAGCTCGAAGCACTTAGAGATAGGGATCGTGTCAGACACGCGCGTCTTTTGCAGCAGCAGCAGAGCTTCTACTCGCGCGGCATTGTCGATTTTCCGGTCGGTGGTAATGCCGATCCTTATGCCTCAGGGTAGGGTAACTTACTTCATTTTACCCATTTCTAACTCTCCATCTGTTGTTTACTGTTTCACTCATTTTGCTTTCTCTATTGTTACTCTATGAGTATTTTGGTTAGCTAGGCAATGCAATTACTATTTGTAAATTATTCGAACTAGGTTTCTTATCTGATTTTTTTTTTTAAACGGTTTCTTATCTGATTGTGTTTGTGCATGTGCTGAATTTTATTTTATGTTGTAATTCTGTAAACATTATTCAAACTAGGCTTCTTATCTGATTGTGTTTGTGCATATGCTGAATATTATTTTATGTTGTGATTCCGTAAACATTATTCGAGTGAGGTGATTGAGTTTTCCGTTTATCTTTTTCATGTAGAATTTACTATACCAAAGTGAGGTTGGGATCTCCACCACGAGAGTTCCATGTGCAAATCGATACTGGAAGTGACATCTTGTGGGTTACTTGCAGTTCCTGTACTGATTGCCCACAGAATAGTGGAATTTCTGTAATACTCTTGCTCCTCCTCGGCTGGTTATATCGTATTGCATTTCATCATTTGAGTATTGAATCAGCTATTGTGAAACTGTCCGTGCAGGTTCCTCTCACTTCCTTCGATGCTGCTACATCGTCGACTGTTGGTTCTATTTCCTGCTCGGATGATATATGTGCTTCCATCGTTCAGACTGCATCCGCTGAGTGTTCTGCAGAAAGCAATCAGTGCGGTTACACGTTTCAGTATGGGGATGGAAGCGGCACTGCTGGTTTTTATATGACTGACATGCTTAGTTTTGACACGGTGCTGGGTAATTCAGTCTTGGCCAATTCGTCTGCTCGTATTATTTTTGGGTAAGCTACAGTAGAGGTTCAGTCTGCTACTGTGTATCCTTGTAACTTATGCATGCTACTCCCTTCAAAATGATACTGAGGCCGTAGATACATAACCAACTTAAGGGTACAATGCTGCTATGTACTGCAATGTTCAAGGTTCAAAGTTTGCAGTTACGACGACGTACATTGTTTTGGCTATGTATAGGAGCTGCATTTTGTTAACATGTCTTGTTTTGTCCTCATTCCATATTGTTGCTCAGCGTAGACTCCGTACTTCTGTTTATGTATGTCACTGTTTTCATTTGACTTGTGAATATCCATGTGCTGAGATCATAAGCATTGAATCTTTCATGTAAACAGATGCAGTACGGCCTTGTTTGGAGACTTGGCTAAATCAGATAAAGCAGTTGATGGAATAATTGGGTTCGGCCGATATGGTCTTTCAGTAATTTCTCAGTTATCATCACATGGGATTACACCTAAAGTATTTTCTCACTGTTTGAGAGGAGGGAACAATGGTGGTGGTGTACTAGTTCTTGGTGAGATATTGGATCCCAGAATCGTTTATACTCCACTTGTTCCATCACTGTACGTACTTCCTTTAAGATGAAACATTTCTTTTGCTTTTGATAATTTACTGAAATTACTTGTACATGCACAATTTTGGGATTTGTTCGGTGTCATAATATTTTAGGGTTCTCAGCTTGTTTGGTTCCATTCTTAGGTTTCTATCTTCGTTTGGGTTATTTAGCAATTTTGTGCAATAATAAATAATTCCCACACCCATGTAACTGCTCCTGGAAGCAATATTGTAAAATTATCCTTCTTGTTACCTATAGCAGACATCTAATGGTGATCCACATAATGCATGATGATTCTCTATCTCTATTTTGTCAGGCCTCATTATAATTTATATCTTCAGAGCATATCTGTCAGTGGTCAGTTGTTGCCCATTGAGGAATCAGTGTTTACGACATCAGGCAGCCAAGGAACCATTGTTGATTCTGGGACGACTTTAGCCTATCTTGTTGAAAGCGCTTACGATCCTTTTGTAGCTGCTGTAATTATCCAGCACCCTCTTCCCCGTCATAAGTTCTACCGTGGCTAAAAAATGCATGTATGCTTAAAGTGGTTGATAAAGAGTTTTACAAAACTTGACCAACTAGAGTTCCGCTCTCTTTTAGAACAACTTCACTTGTTTTTATGTAAGAAAAAGTCTCCTGTTCATATTGATTTTACAATACGTGACTGGCCGTACACTTTCTTTTGTTACCTCTTCTTTGGTCTCCCTGGCACAAAGAATTTTATGAGGAGTTTACTCATGAGATTAATCCACTGTAGTAAATCAGGTCAGTTTCTTGTAACTCACGTTTTGCTGTCTTTCTTTCCTGTAGATAACCGCTGTGGTTCCTCCATCTGTGAAACCAATCACTTCCCGAGGATCCCAGTGCTATCTAGTTTCAACAAGGTTTGTTTTGTTTCGCTTTTTTAGACTGTTCTGTGTCAGTAATTGCATACAGATGGTTGTTGGAATAATTTCAATGTTATATGGGTGTTTTAGTAAAATAGTTTTGTGTACTCTGAAACAGTATAGCTGAGACATTCCCACTAGCTTCATTCAATTTTCTTGGTGGTGCATCTATGATTCTAAGACCAGCTGACTACCTTCTGCACATGGGCTTTGTTGTGAGTATTCAACTTGTAATTTACTTCATTTATCTTACCACACCATTTAAAGACTCCCGTCAGTCCTTTTTTTTCTTTTTTGTAGGATGGAGCTGCATTGTGGTGCATGGGCTTTAACAAAGTTCTGAACCAGCGTGCAACAATTTTAGGAGGTTGGTGTACTCTTTCAGGTGACATTGATCTATGTTTGACACAAACTAAATAGCAAGATTTTTGCTTCCAGATCTTGTCCTCAAGGATAAAATATTTGTTTATGATTTGGCTCATCAAAGAATTGGATGGGCAGACTACGATTGTAAGTTCCAAATGTCTCCTTTCATATGAGTGTAAGTTTTAGCCTTTTACAAGAGGAGTTTGTTTTGATATCTGAATTGCTTTTCTCAGGTTCTCTGTCTGTGAACGTCTCGGTCACATCCAGTAAAGACTTTCTCGAGAATGCTGGTGAGCTTCCTAGGAGCTCATCAAGTAGCAGAGTAGGCGACTCGTCATTTTGCAGATTATTGATATTGGTTTGGTGCTACATTTATTGGTTCTGGACTTCTGGTGTGAATTGGTGCTCTGAATAGCTTACTTCTGATCATCATGGTGGCCAGTTTATATTTCCAAGAAAATGGCAACCAAATGCGTTCTCCATCTTCTTTCCCAAGGATCCAGTTGTCCTGGGCTCATTTTAAGTATATTTCATTGGTCAATTTATTTTCCCAAGAACAGTAGAGAAGGTTTGTTGATTTGTTTTTGTTTTAGTGTTATTTAATTGGTTTAAATTGTAAATGCTAATAAAACTTATTGGTTCTAGAGTCCGTGAAATGACCCGTGAAATTCATTAGAAGCCAAGTCCTCGTGTAATTGTGTATAATTGTTAAAATGTACAAGACTCTTAAGGGCACTTCTAAGTTTTTGTATTGGTTCTGTGAGTTGGAAGCGAGTTAAAGTATGTCAACTATGATTTGGAAATCGGAAGCTCCATTCCAACAGAGTCGGTAGAATGTTGGCGTGAAATGTAGATCAAAATAAGTTGAGCAGTGAAAAAATCTTGTACATACAATTTTAATGCCACTGTTCCTTCTATTCTGTAGTATCAAGGCAACATGATCTAAAATCTCAATACCTTCCAAAATTAAAACAAAAATTGTTTTTGATCTACTTAAAAATAACCAAAATTATGTTAAACCCACCAGCTTCCAACAATCCAACAAATCAAACTGATTATTCTTCGCATGATAAACATCGGGGGTAGCTATCTCAGATGGCTGTGTGCCGCACAAGTCACAGGGTCCAGTGGCAAGCTGCTCAGGCCTCTCAGTTCCGAAGCAAAACAGCAATGATCCAGTGTATAACTTACAAAGTTGATTAAATCAAACATGCTTGCATCTATAGACTTATCTCCACTTGTCCTGAAGATCTTTCTTCTCTGACCATACCCAAGTGAAGAAAATTGCCCCAAGCAGGGCAACAATAGTGATCAAGAGCAATGCGTAGCTGAAATCTTCGGTCAGGGAATCATATGTTTTCGAAGGTGCCAGCCGTGTGAAAAAGAGATCCACGCCATATGCAAAAACAAGGGTGGTTGACTCCAGCTTTGCCGGAACAGTTGTTATGCCTTTAAGACCTTCAACCTTAAGGCTGTGAGTTACATAAGACTGCACAAAAGAAGAACTCAGGAAAATATTGCAAGAACATGCTATGTTCAACACTGGCTGAAATTTAATGAGATTTGATAGAAGCATAAAGCTCGATAAAACTTATGCTTATTAATCAACCAAATGATGCACTCACACCAAGTTCGAAATGTGCCTCTTAGGTATCAGTGTTCGTTTCATTAATGGTTTATGATCCCTGCAATGCATCCACATATAACAAAACCATGCAGCACGATTTTTTCTTATTCCATTCTTTTCCTATATGTTAGCACATAGCTTAAAGTCAATTAACACCTAGATAACAGCTTGCCAACAGTCAGTCTTGTCCTACGGTCAAATCTCCGTTAATGTCCTACCGAAGCACACTTCTAGGGATGGGCTACACGTAATACTGAAGGAAGCCTGATGGTGGTGCATTTTCACTATTTCAATGCAGAATTCAATAAATGTAGGAATGCCAAATAAGAGCCCTATATTTAAATCCCAAACTAAAATGCCAATCTAATAGAACAAAGACTTCACATATTGTGACATGCCATTAAATCATGTTCTTATAACAGTATGCAGAAAGTTATATCACCTGAGGAATAATTGGTAAAGTATCAGTCAGGGGAATAATTCCTTCCTCTTTCTCAGCTTGAGTGGGATTAACTGTTCTCCTGGGATCTAAAAACCGCTTATCAAGGGCCAAAACCTGATAATGGCAACACAGAACATAGTGAGAAAAAAACTAAATCCCCTTCAACAGTTCCCATTATCAAAGAGCCCACTTTGACAGAAAGCAGGCTTTAAATACAGCACAAGTACAATGTTGCACATATAACATGAGACCTGGTAGTAAATTGCAGTATAAGAAAGTAAATAAATAAATGACCTGATCACCAATTGTGCCAAGCAAAAGCTGCTTTGATGTTATGCCTTTGGCTGTTGATGTCACAGCCATAGTCTTCACAGAATGCGTAAAAAAATAAGACTGGGACTTGGTGACGACTTCAGGACGAGAGTAAGCTGTTATAGGTGACGTAAGATTATGTGACCCAAAGACAAGCTTCAAGATGTCTTTGTTATCCTGCATACATTCCAACGGTTAGTTTTAAGTCATCAGATATATGAAAACTGCAGGTGATGAAGTTAAAGGAAGTACCGCACGAGATTGGTCATATATTTCAATAACAGACATCTCATATCTATGTGCCCTTAGGTTGAAGTAGTGATAGACAATCCAATTCTCACAGAAAACCTTCAGAGGAACATGAGCTTGGTTAAATAACACAGGTTTCCTTGATAGGATTTATAAACGGAAAAAAGGGGAAGAACACTTACTGCCTGTACAGGGCCCTGTGAACCATGATGGGCCTTGTGGTGCAATATACGGCCCGCAACAGTATCAATCACATAAACAACCAGAGATGACTCATCTGGACTAACTGATCCAATAGGACCAACAGCTTTAGGGGAAACAGTGGCCAAAAAGAGGAGGTTCTTTGATATATATTTGTACATCACTTCTTGATCTGCTGTCACCTTTGCTTGAGTGTGAACTACCTAAAGAATGTAAAGAGAAACTATGAGCAAATCATAGTTTTAACACAAGCGCATACGATTCTTCAGGCATGTTCGACCAAGAGGGCTAACTGATAGTTTATGCAGCTTACACATGTCAAGTTCACAAATACAAATGCAGGTGAAACAGACTACAATACTTCAAAAGACATTCCGATGTTTTGACAGAATTGTCAGAAATAAAAATACCTCATTCAAACTTCTGGTTGCAGTTGCAGCAATCCTTTCAGACCCTGAGGGGAACACAATAGACCATAGATCCCTCGTACTGAAACAAAAATCATCTGCTACCTCAAGACTGCACACCTTTTGCAGTGCATGACCCCTTAATATACCTTTTCCAGAATCAGCTGAATACCAATATATGTTTCCTAATTCACCATGTAAAATGCCAAGAGCTTCAGCAGTTCTTGGGTACAAATGAGCATGCTTACTTGCATCCATTAGCAAATGCAAGCGTTGTTCTGTTGAATCAGTGAAAGGCAGAGGAATAATGTGTTGAATGGAATGAAGAGGTCCCATATTACTGCGCTCCTCCCCTGTATATGCATCAACAACAGAGAGAACTCCAGCAGAATCTAAACTGAGCCCACATCTGCCAACAACTAAAACTGATGGGTTCTCGTCCAGTGCATGGTGATGAGGAACCTGCCACTGATGTAAACTGATACCTTTAGGATCCTGACACGCATCTGATTTACGGAGAGATTTCAGAAGACGAGACCACACAATTCTCCCATCCCCGGTATGCAGTGCCACAAGTTTACCAGCTCGAGTAAGCACCATAAGAAGCTTCCTGAACCCATTGCGGTCTCGAGTCATCTTGCTTTTCTCAGAGCTTTGCAACCTCATCTTTTGTATGGCTGCCACATCATCGGGTGTCGCTATCATGAGAGTTCCTTTAAGCTTTAGCATATGTCCCTTTCAAAAAAAAAAACAAGCAAATCGTCAAAGAACTGCATCCAATAATTGGTAGCCCCACATCTAGATTTATATACAACAGATGCAGTGTGGGCACAGACACAACTAGCAGATTGACTATCTTGATTTCATCCATCATGAAAAAAGAATAAAATACGAGGAAGAAAAATACATGCAATGTCTGCATGTTTTACTTGATACTTCACTGCTGAAAAATAAAATAAAACCAAAGACAAATTTTCCGTGCTGATAAATAAATTTAGAAAAAGAAAGCAACTTATTTTAAAAACCAAGACGCAACAACATTAACCAAAGAGAGACCACGAATCATTCTTTCTTTCCTTTTTCTTTCACAAAATATAAAACAATGTCAAAAGTTGCTGATAAACAGAAAGATAATAATGACAATTATTCACATCCAGATCAACTTTTCAGATTGATATCTGGCAGAATATATTGCAAATTGAGATCCAACATGAAGTGAGTGCAAATGTACTAGATTCTTAACTTATATGAAGGATTCCGTGAATGCATGATTCATACAGGTAAATAAGATAACCTACCTCAAGCCATTCAAGAAGGCCGTGTTCTACTTTTGCAACTGAAACACCATCTTTTTCAACGGGTAGTTCTGATGCTGTTACATCGACAATCGAAGCTAACCCGTCCTCCCTACTCCAGACAATCGCACCTTGCTGTAACAATAACAGTGAGTCGTCCTCCATGACGATAAGAACCCTGAACCCATTTGACCTGTCTGTCCGGATATAGGTATTGAGAAAAACTTTGTGAACAAGTCCTTTCTGGTTGTCCATCTGAATTGTGTCCTCAAGTAAATTTGATGACCAGTCATTGTTTTGCTTCACAGTCAGAATGATCTTACCAGCAGCATGCTGAACTACGGCAAAAGCTTCTTGACCTTCAGAAAAAGGGAGCGAGTCACTGACAGCAGTTCCATGATCAAGTTTGTCCATAACTTCAAGTTTGCCATCATTTGTCACCTTAATCAAGACAATTGACCTTCCCAGTGTTAAAACACACATTCCAGGAATCTTAGAGGGATATAAAACAGCTGCTCCGGATGAATCCTGGACGAGCTCAGAAACATGAGTTGGGTGAAGAACAATTTCTCCATCTTGGAACCCAATCACAACAAAAGTTGTACCAGAGGAATCCATTGCCGCAGCAGTGTCATCCGCCAGTAACAACAAATTTCCAGAGAAACCAGAAGGAAAAGACTTGCTGCTTTGCTTCAGCAGCTCCCCAGTCTTGACATTGATCTGATAAGCTTCAAACTGTGAGGCATCATGCAATCCCACTGCATATATCACATCACTACCTTCTGAATAACTTAACCGCCTGATTTCAGCCCTGCAAAACAAGAGGATAAGTTTATTCATGTTTGAGGTACTCGACAACAAGAAATAGACTTGATTTAGTTTAAAGAAAGCTAACCCTTCTGAAGCCAAATCCTTTTTCCAGATAACCTCACCATCAATACTTGCAATAGCATGAATAAAGCCATTGGCATAAACAAATATGACGCTGTCCTTATCAACCTTCAAGGCTTTCTGTGTCAAACAAAGTGTATTTATTTGTATTAAGAAAACTAACAAAGTTGATTTAAACAGCATGTAATAGCAATAGCTGTGAATGAAACGGAGATTAATAATAGAAGCTACATATACTATGGCTGAACAACTGTGTGGATATAGAGTATTCGATGCAATAGAAGTTATGAAGATACCATTAGAAACTAAAGTGGTAGCTGTAGAAATTCATGTATGTTACTATAATTGCATGTACACAAAATATGCATCAAACCAATCCACTGAGTATATTTGTAAAACATAATTTAAAAGAAAACCTTCACTCTGAACTAACCGGAACTAATAACAACGGCAAAGATGGGTTTCCACCACCAAGCGTAGACTCCCACACCATCTGTCCATCAGGAAGGTTCCAAGCTCTCAACACACTTCCACCCGATGATAGAGTAATAACATCTGCACAAGCACAGTACAGTCACTTCACCACCACACTCCAAACATACATCTACATTATGCTACAGTTTTACGCTAACACATTTATGCAACTCAAATACGGAAAATAAGCATATCTATCACGTCAACTGTCCAACTAAAACTTCCTAAACCGAACACATCATATTCAATAGAAGTACAAAAGGATAATAAGCCAATCTCAACATCATAATAGCACACATCATAAAAACATTATTCAAGGAACGAACATAGTTACTTACATTTACCGAGGGCGATATCGATTTCATCAATAACATCGTTAGGCCCCAAAACATGCCTCCAAACTACAAACAGCCAAAAGGAACTCACATTAAACAACCTCGAATCAATTAACACAAAATTAAAACGTAGGAATTCAAATAATCCATCCTAAAGCTCACAAATCTCTCCATGGCGAAGATCAAGGGAAGCAACGACGTTCTCCTCAGTGGAGACGACAACGCGCTTCCTGGCAGCCTTCTGAGTGTGGAAAACCGCCTGCTTCACTTTCCCTATGTACTGCTGATGCCTACAGAAAGTCAATCAGAGGAAAGTCAGTGATTAATCTCATGCGGATGGTGTGGAATCGGAGCGTAATTGATGCAGGAAGTAGGAGCAAACCAATCCATGAGGCCGACTTGATCTTCATAGAGAGAGAAGGTAGTAAAGGAACAACAGGATATGAGGAGTAATAGAAGAGAAACCCTAATCGCCATAGCCATGGCGATTCTTCGTCAGATTGTTTGCTTGAAGAGGAGGAGAAATCGAAGTAAAACAGATCGAGGTAAACCAGTTAAACTGGTGTTAGTAGTAGAATAGAACACTGTTGGAGACCTATACGCAGTCGTTTAATCTGTTTCTCTGTTTATCGCATTATGACGTGATAAACCATAACATTCTGATTACGATTTGGAGAGACTTAGAACAAACAACTGCGATTACATGATTGATATTGTTAATAACCTGTCGGGTGTTGAATCGATCTTTTTCTATTAACTTTTTTTAAATGGTTAAAAATTTTATTACGAAAAAGTTAAGAATATAAAGAATGTACTCAACGCTACAATTACAAATAAATAATAAATTCTCATCATTTAAATCGTAGATCACGATTTAAACTTTTATTAAAAATTATCGATACAAATTACAATAATAAACTACACATGAAATCCATAGCACTTTACCAATAGAGCTCAAAACTGGCTCCTTGTTGCACTGAATCTCCATACCATTCCTCATTACCATATTAATCTTTTTCTATTAGTAATATACGATATTTTATGAGACTGTCAAAAAATCATATATATCAGATTTCGTGGGATGAATCGAGTAATATTCAATTTTTATAACAAACTAGCAACCCAAACATGATAGTTATTGATCATTTTTCATTTACTTAGATGGAAAAAAATTATATATCATAAGTTATTAAGTTTCACATTTTATGTGTATAAATGATAAACAATTTCATGCTCCTCCGTTCTTTTACGAGGTTTCCATTTTAATTTTGTGCGAAGTTTAAAAAATATGATGTAAAATAGTAAGCAAGTGTTAGATAGTAAGAAAGATAATGGAAAAGTATGAGGGAGAATTGATAAAGTAGAAAAGAGAGTGATAACAAAATTAATAATTGGAGATATTGGTTATCAGAAAAGAAACGTTAACCTTTTAAAAGAAAAAACTCTCGAGATGGAAAATAGAAACCTTTAAAAAGAATGGAGTGAGTATTATATGTATATATTTTAGAGTACATCTTGCGAGATACCCTTACATATATGAGAGTCTCGGAAGTCCCCTCCAAATAGTAAAACTAGACAACTATATCTTTTTTCTCAACTTGATTTTTGATTATTTTCCACGAATCTTTTGACCCGGATTCATTACAAAGGGTTAAGTAAAACTATACAATATAATGTAAAAATTAAACAATAGTGTAAAATTAAATAACTAATATCATGTAAGAACTAGATAATTCATTTTGTAAGCTAGACAATATAATGTAACACTGAACAATATAGACAATTATGTTACACCGAATGAAAGTTTTGTACAAGTAATAAAACTAAAAAAGATCATTTGCAAAAGTAGACTATGTAGTTACAAAACTAAACAATATGTTGTAAAAACTAGACAATACATACTAAAAATTATATAGTTCAACACAAGGGCGCAACACAATAATATAACATAAAAACTAGACAAATATTGGTAAAAACTAGCTAAACCGTTTGTGTTAAAAGCTAAAACACATGATATTTATATAAACATTAAATAGTATGAGTTAAAAACTATGGGTTCTCTCTGAATTCTCAAAATGCTACTTAGTATATATTTTTCTATACATGTTTACTAACCAGAGTCAGTGACAGTGTCAGAGTCATGTCGTCTTATTCTGATTAAATTTATAATCGTTATCTACTCTCTAGGCAGAGAAATTCCAATATTCGATCTTTCCTCTACTTTCTCGATCTCCGTAACAAGCTTAGGGGAGGGGATCTGACATATACTCTCTACCTCCATGTATGCATATCGTGGTGACTTTATTTGAATTGTAGTTATTTTATTTGAACTTCTATTTGTAATACTCTATCCAGATTGTGATAACTTTGTTTGGTTTATTATATGCAATATCGACCGTTGATCAATTTTGCATTTGCTTCGATTATTTATTTGAACATGGTTTTATTAGTATTGTACACTACCTTTTATATTGCCACGGGTGAAAACTAGTCATGATTACGATTTGGAGACACTTGGAACAAATAACTACGATCAGTATCATTTATTTAAATAAATTTGACGAATTTTATTAATTAAATAAATTATGTTATCAAATAAAATGTTTATGTTGATATTAGAGAAAAAAGTTGACTAGATAGACTTTTTAATTTAACAATATTAATAACGGAAATTTACTCTTAATGTCATAGTTGTATATACTTTTATTATCACAAAATAAGTATTTGATCACATATTCGCATTACTATTTTTTTTTTAAAGCGGCAGCCCATATCTATTGGTTGGATTTGAAGCATCTTAACAACTGAGTTGCGCTTCGTTGTCATGTTTACATTATCGATATTTTTAGTAAAAATTACTCGCAATAAATAAATAATCTTGTTACGGTCATATTTAGATGTTTATAGGATAGTGTAATGAATGGTTTCTTTTTTTTTATTTTAGAATTGTAATGAATGGTTCTCAATCACCACCAATATTAAGCTTTAGCCATCCTTATCTCGATTTTTACCGTAAGATTTAAACACAACTTAATGATAAAAAGATAAAAGTTTTTTCAATTTTATATTAATGTTTAGATTAAGAATATATAGATGATATAGGTTCATAAATACATCTTTCAATATTGGACTTTCTTTTTAATATAGAGTTTTTATTAATATCGAAATACTTATTTACTTCATAAAATCCAGCATAACAAGTTCGATTCATCTCAATCACTTTCCACTATACATGCCAAGTATGTGAAGGCCATAGTAGTACTTTAGTTTACATATGCAGACATTGTATTCAGCATCCATGCATTCTATCCATTTGAACCAAAAATCAAGTATTACTCATCTTAGCACTATAGAGCACTATCCAGTCTATCCTTCAACAACTTTAACAGCAGACCTGCACAGGATGACCAAAGCAAGTTGCACAAGTGTTACTACTTTGTTGAGAAACTGATGAACTTTCAATTAGAGTAAAAACCAAGGCTGAATCATATATATTGAAGGAAAGTCTCCGGAGAAATCACACACCCGAAAGGGGTTTGTTTGATGGCTAACAGCTCAACATCCATCTGCAAATTGACAAAAGGAAATTTCAAGAAATTTACAAGTGATCAGGATTTCTATCAAATCAGTCACATAAACAGTAGCAAACTTCATAGTTGACAAATTTTTCAGTGCAAATTACAACTCTTTGCACTAACAAATTTTCGCCTTGGTAATATATTCATGAACATGTTTCCGGCAAATTTTCAATTGAACAGCCGCCAATTCCAGAACATAGTCATAAATTGTGATTTCAGAAGCCGTATATCTCCCAAGAAAATAAGTTGTCCTTCATTGTCATTCACCGCAGTTAAATTACTGCCAACATATGGTAGTAGACCAGTAGTCTAGAACTTGGGAGGTAGCAGAACATTATCAGGCAAAACAATTGTATTTGTATCATTGTATGCACAAACATAATTGTTTTCACCAGGATTTTATAGAGTATTTGGTTAATTTGAGGTTTTGATCTACATATCAGCTAAGGAAGGAAATTATGTAACTCCATTTATCATCCAGAAAACTATTTATCTTCTCTTGTTCATGTTTTTGGTACCGTGAATACAGTTTGAACTTTTGCTTGGAAATTTGGGTGCGTGTATGTGAAAATTAACGGATCACATAGAGTAAGGAAGAACTTCATGAACCAAATGTTAAAAGAAGAACTGGCAACTTATTACCTCAATTGTCGCATTGGGGGGGATTTCCTGCACACCTTTATTTCCATAAGCAAGCTCAGGAGGTATAATGAGCACCCTCTGCAACAAAAAACTTCCAGTAAATTGAGCAAGTAGTAGCACAATGTGAATCCAGAATATCGTTATGCTTAGCAATACTTCAGGTTTACATAGATAGAAATTGCAACGATTGAAATCAATGCGAACGATATTTTTCAAAAATGTGAATGCTGTGATGTTGACCATGCAAAACCTACAAGCTACAACACAACGATATGATTTGGCGATGAATCTAAAGCACATGCATGTAGAATATTTTTCTCACCTGGCCTCCTACCCGCATTCCTTCAACTCCTAGGTCTAAACCTTTGAGAACTGCTCCTCTCTCAGATTGACCAACATCAAATCCATAAGGCTGGATACACAGAAAACAATAAAGATTAATCATGTTCATAGATTATGTGTTTCGATACTTCATATAAGTTAAGAACTGGTGAGAAATTGATAACTTGTGAACATGTACTAAAATATGATTACACATCAAACTTACAGTTCCACCTCCAACACCAAGACCTTGTCTACTCGTCATAAATGTAATATTTTTCCACTTGGCAACATAATGAACCTAACAAATCGTAACAATTGGAAGTATCATATGACTGAGGAATTAAAACACACTTCAATACTACTTCAGTAGATTATAGCAAAAATTATATCGGTAGTAACAAGATTGCTCTTGCCAACATAACGTCAGCAAATCTTGTACTGCATGCTAATACGGAAATTAGCTAGCCTGAAGCGCACAATATGGTTAATTACTCCAAAGGTTTTTGCCAAAAAGTTTGCGAACAGATTTCCATATTTCAATCTATATCATACATTTATAGCAACTCTGACAAGAAATGTACACATGCCTTCCTTATTCACTTTCACTTACAATTTTACTTAAATCTTATAAGTCCTCAAAGTCAACATGGAAATGCACCGTAACAATATGGTCACAAAAGAAGTACATTGACATTGATACAAATGCAATTTCAGATTTTCAGCCTACTGAACATAGTTATGAGCAATACATGCGTAAGCTCCTCCATGGCGGAGCACCAAGCTCTAGCCATGGTAAAGCATTCCTTAGGTCCGCCATGGTTGGAGCTTGGTGCTCCGCCTATGCCAGAGCTGGTGCTGAGAAGCTGGGAAATTTTGCAAGCTATAAAGCTCAACAGCTTTCCCAGCTTAAGCCATGGTGGAGCTTAAACCCGCCAATGGTGAAGCAGAGGGCTCCGGACAATGGCACGTAATAGTAAATTCTTAACAGGCCACAGTTTATGTGTAAGTTAGCATATACGTGGGGGTCTTTAAGAAAATTTTCCTAAGGGGAATGCACTTAACACGGGTGGGTGGTGGTGCGTCAATTCCCATATTAAGGTGTGTCTAACAACTAAATTGTCAATGGCCAAGGATCTGAGTTGTGTAGCAATATTAAATCCCTGGTTACATATTACAAGGGTCGAGAATCATATTGTGTTGGAAACTAGAGAAATTGGTATCATGCACATCAGAATCATAGATACAAGGGACACATAATATCACTTAAAGCCATGTACTTAGATATTAAATTTTAACTGTTGCAGTCATACGGCCACCCGAGATCCCTTTACAGCTTTAGCTCCCTCGCCAACTTTCAGATCATAGTATCTGAAAATACAGAACAGTGAGCTATTGGCAGTGTGTTTGTACAAAAGAATTTGCATACACAGTAAGTGGTACTACTAATTAACATGAAAATATAAATAAACAGTAAAATTAAGAAGTACAGTATAACTTATTTTGAATTAACAGCTAGATTCTCTTGGAAAACACTGAGTCATACTCATGGGATTGGTGATGTTTGTCAATTACTACATTTTAATAAGTATCAGTAAGGTACTGGCCAAGAAAGGAACACAAGGTACCAAGTTAAAAGATAAATTTATCCACAGAGAGAAATGAAGAATGAAAATAACCTTTTAAATTTGAGTGCAGTCAATGTAGACATTAAATTTTAAAAGCAAACACTGAATGGCTTCAAAGTTGTCATCCTTCTTTTCTTGAGGAAATCTTTTGTTAGGCGGACAGTTAGACAAGTCAAAATTAAGAGAATGAGCTTGCATGGGTGGTGGTGTAGTTTTAACTGTTAGACCATCCAACACTTAGATTATGCTTTTTTCTCTTCTGTTTTCTTTTCCCCTTTCCATCTCATAATCATTCTTATCTAATGGAGTAGTTAAAAACCAACTAGATAAACAGAAGGCAGATGAGGAGGTGTCATCACGTACTAACTTTAGACCATTTTCGAGAGTTTTGAATTCACTTTCGGGTATTTTGGCCCCCTTTAGCTGCAGAAAAATACAATTGAGGATGTCAATAAGATCCAAGTGGAAAGATTTATACGCTTGATATGCATATACATTAAAGACATTAGCATATATGTCTCCGAGTGTATGGGAGTAACATATCCAAGCTACTTGAGTAAGATTGTCAAGTGTGAAATAAGCCTTACAGCTCTTCTGCTTGTGCTTACAGCGCTAGCGTCTTCACTTAATGAAAGTCCAGCAGCTGATCAATGGAAGAAATTGATGATATGTATCAATATGGCTGGTTCTGAACCGATCCTATTACAATACATCTTTAGTAAAGTATCAAGGAACATAAAGAAGACTGATACTCAAATAAGCTCCAGGACATAGTAACAATTTCTAAACCAGCATGTTCATACATCATAATAACCACCTCTCCCTGATATCACCAAAGAGATGGAACGCCAGAGAGTCCTCTTTACAAATCCCTAGAAACGTAAAACTATGGTTGACGTATGAGTTACAAAATGAAAAAATAAACCAGCATGTTCATACATCATAATAATCTTTGTGGACAGCCATTTCAGTTTTGAAGTAAGAGTTATACAAGTGCACCCGGGATAAGACATGAGTATTGCTTAACGTGTACCCGTTGGATAAGACAATTGCTTGACCAGACATGATTGCCTGCTAAAAAAAACTTGTGTAGCCATTGGGTACAGATGTAACTAAGTTGAAAGCGAAACGAATGTTAGAAATACTGATGTCGCTAACCGTCCGTGTTACAGCAGATACTACTCCTGAGTTCTAAACTAAGGATCACGCTTCAGCTACGACGAATATTGATATCCTTATTAAGTTGTGATATCCATAAAACTCATGTGGCCTAACAACACAATGAAACATAACGAAACCATTTAGCAAATGAGTAATTCAAGTAAAATTAAGGTCCAGTAGTATCGAAGACAGCTAAAATTGCAACATTACTGGAAAGAAGATTAAGTCATTGAACATTAAGAAAACAAGAGAAGTGATGAAAATAGAATGAAACCTGCTGCTGCAAGGAGACAACCCATGAGTGCCCTCCTGCCAGTGACAGTTTCCTGCTGAATCAATGATGGTGATGAATAGCATCGGCATCGTCCTCGTGATGACATCGATGGTACATTTATCCTCCTTCTGGACAGTCTCTTTCCTCCTGATAGAGAAGCAACTCCGAATAAAACCTCAATCAATCAATCAATCAATCAATCAATCAATCAATTAAAAGTAGAGATGAGAGAACCTGATGTGAGAGAATGAGAGAGGAAGGTCGGCTTGAGCGGATGGTGAAAGTGAGCTAGCTCCATTGCTCCTCTTCTTCTTCTTCTCTGTGTTGTGTTGAGAGCAAGTTAGACATGGATGAAAATCAGTTTTTGAGCTTTATATGGCTTCCAGAATTCAGTGGAATGGCGTGGGGTGAATGGATAGTGTCGTTACGAATACCAACCACACTTTGAAACTAGACGCAAACCGGGAAAACCACCTGGACTTGATATTCTGAACTTGGGCCGTTTACATAACTTGGGCACTTGGGCTTCTGTTAAACTATTTGTCTATTGGTGTCTATTTGGCATACAATAAATTTTTTAAAAATAGGTTATATATGCATATTATTTTTAGTGGAAAGTTTTTAATTTAACTCTATATAGCAAACATTTCATTCAATAATGATTGAATGATTGTACAATAATGTCATTTCTCAAGGAAGATGAATATCTACAATGAATGTGATAAATATGTTATAAAAATTATCGATATTAATCAAAACGTTTATATTATTAGTATTAATATTTTCAATATACACAAGAACAACATTAGTAAGCAAAATAAATATGTTAATTAATAGCATAGATGGCTTTATTTGTATTATTTATATTACCTCTAAATAATTTTTTTCAGAGACCGACGACTTCAAGTTTTATGAAATTGCCATAAAATCTTATTTTCAGCTGCATATATTTTAAAAGAAAAAAAAATTTAAATCATGTTTACCACTAGCTTTTCAGTTAGACTTTGAGCTCCATAAACTTTTTCTTTATAAAAACTTGTTAAGTGAACACGCTTTTTAAACAAGTTAGCTGGTTTGAAAAGTTAATTAAAAGAATTCGTTGAAAAAGAAGAAACTATCGACTATCTTTTCAGCTAGTTTTGCTAAACAGATCCTTTCATATATATTCGTAAAAGCCTTAGAAACACCCTTCCATATTCACCAAACTACTAACTTCTACCTAAAATGACTAGTTTTGAAATCTTGACATGCATATACCCTCCCATATTCACCAAACTACTAAGTTCTACCTAAAATGACTAGTTTGGAAACCTCGACATGTATATGAAGCTAGTGAGATATGGTTGGTCGAGTATTCTCGGTCCCAACTACAAAAATACACTCCCAATTCCCAAATACAGTTAAGATATCACGACAACTAAATATTACTTAGATATCTATAATTCGACGTCAATAAGATAGCTTAACAAATTAAAGTTATTGCAGTGTCACCATCCCTTTAAATTGAATTAAAAAGTAATACTTGACACTTTTATGAGTTTGATTATTGTATTTGACACGTTTTAATTCACTCAGGAATCAATTATTCACATATGAGGAACTATAATGTCCAAAGTAATATGTCCAAATTTTCTTTCATTTTGGTTCACTATCAAGTATCAAAGAACTCACATCGTGATATAAGGACGCAAGTAATATACTGTGATCTTAGATTATTCAACAATATACATTTTTCTGTCCGTGCATGGTTCTTAATTATAAATAACAAAAGGAAGAAAGAAATTAACAATTCGATGTCCACCCATCCCACATAGCAATCATGAAAAATAGAATACACCAAGATAACCTACCTTACGCCTCACTAAACCAACAAAGTTTTTTAAGTATTATGCAATAATTGTACCATGTCGCCTTGGTTTGGCCGTTTGGGTATCCATCATAAATGATAGCACCCCTCATCCTAATTAATTAACTAGACTAGATTGTCACCCTCAATATATATGATCTAGTATTAATCACAAGTGCAGTTCATGGCTCGAGTACGGAGTGTACATCAATTGAATTCATAAGGACAACAACTGCTTTTATCCAAAGTAAATTACACTTCGACAATATTTACAGCTTCAAATTTAGAGTATTGAAGTGTTATTTTTCGAGTTGAGCCGAGTTGAGTATTTTAATATTCGAATTTGAACTCGAACTCAAATTGCAGTTCGGTTCGTTAATAAAACAAGAAAATAAAATTTGAGTAATATGTAACGAGCTCGAAATATACGAGTTTTATCTATAAAAACATTAAAATAATATATAAAAAATTATAATTTATTAAAATAATTATTTTTAAAGAGCTTTACCGATTCAAGTTGAGCTCGATAATGAAACGAGTATAAAATCGAATTCGAGCTCGACTCGAAAAAATTTATCGAACCGAGCCGAATTGAAATTTACCAACCTGAGTCGAGCCGAATCTTTATTAAGGCTCGACTCGAAAAACAACCCGAAGTACTATAGTACTGATAGCTCGTATTCCTTCTGGATTCAAAAAAATTATATATAGTTTAGACAGATAAATTTACAATTAGTTCTGTTATATTTCCTTAACAGGATGGAATGAGCCACTCCACAACTCTAGTCGCTTTTGTATGATATATATATGGCATCAAGATCATGATTTTAAAGAATAGTGCATTTTCGAGAATAGCTACTACTCCTCATCCACTTCTTCTTTTCTTTTTTTCTTTTTTGGTATTTTGAGATACACAATAAATTGTATCCAATAGACTTAATTGTTCTAATCAAATTATCAAAGTATATATGTGGTTACATTTTTTCCTTCCATCCTTTTGGAATGAGAAATGGAAACACGAAAATAAACGTTTTGGCTCTTGACCTTGACTCTTGGGTGTACGTAAGAGATCCATCAATCTGTATTGTTTCCCTTCTTCACTAGAGTCTGGAACGAGATGGTGGGAGTGGGAGTGGGACTGGTTGGTAACACCAAGTACAGTGCAAAATGTAATTAGATGTGAAACTTTAATAGTGCTGCATATCTCTTTTCTAATTTGCTCTTTTCTAATTTGCCACTTGGACTTAAGAACATAATAACTCAGTGCGCGACCGACTGCAGAATAGTTTTAAAAAATCAAACAAAAGAAGGTATCATATAATCATGCAGATATTTAATTCAGATTTCTAATTGTTGGATTGCTCCATCAAATTTCATTGTCATACTATTTGAATTCACTTTAATGACTTTTTTTACCTTTTGGCTTTCACTACTAACTAGCACTGAGCAGCACACATAAGTACAGTTTCACGACTTTACCATCTCGAAAATTTGTACATGAAATAAATGAAAGATCAGTTTTCATCTTTAGTTGGTCTATCCCGCAAAACATTTACTCCTTCATACTATCTCAGTGTTTTAAAAACTTTCTAATTTTTTTTCAAACTTTAACCTTAAATTAAATACAAAATAAAATTCATAGTTTATATTGAATGTGTTTATAACCTAGTTTGTAGTTGGTACCCTTGCATAGTTGCACCACTTTATACTTTATTCATTCCGAATTCATCTTCTCACGAATTCGAACACAAATTTAAAGAAAAAAAAGAGTGAATAAAGTAAAAGAGAAGGTAATACAGTAGGAAAAATAATAAAAAATGTAAGATAAATAATAATTATAGACTTATAGTATAAAAAATAGTGTATAAAGTAGGAGATAGATTATTCTCTAAAAGTTTAGACGAATTAAAATGAAATATAAAAATATAAAGTTGGTTTGGGGATAATATGTTTTTTCTCGAAGACTTTGGTAAATTTCTTCAAATCCACGAAATAGTGATTCATTATTTAAGCCTCGGTTCCTTGCGACTTTTCCAAAGTCAGGCCTATGGCCTATAGGTAGCTTTAGCAATCTCTAATTTTAACTCTAATAATACTTATTAGTGCGTGATAAGCCTATTAGCCATATCTATTCAACTCCGATAATACGTATTAGGTGACAATTTAAATCGATCATTGTGATCGCGATTAGTGTTAGCAGTAAACGACGATTGAAGATGATTGGACAGTGAGACCTCCATGAGTTAATATTCAATTAATTAATAACTTCGATAAAATTAATAAATTGTCTACTTTCAACTTGAGATCAGTATAAAATTAGACTCTAATTAATAAAATAATAAAATAATAATCTTTTTACTATCCCAGCGTATATATATTGGTCCCAACGAAATTATAAATTAATAGTTACTAAAATATTTCATATAATATATATATATATATATATATATATATA
>JAYMSP010000578.1:0-46531 GCA_036897095.1 Plantago elongata
CCTAAACGGAGTTATATATTATGTTACATACTCATATAAGTTTTTTCTTGTATGTTAATGCAGTACAAGAACTGTAGTGAGGCAGCCCTGGCAGGGGCAAAGAGCATAATGGAGAGTTGCATTAGAGCGAAGACAGTGAGAAAGCTCATTTACACAGCCTCGGTAGTAGCGACTTCACCATGGAGAGAGGATGGGTCTGGTTATAAGGATGTCGTGGACGAGAACTGTTGGACTGCTCCCGGTTTCACATGTGAATACTCCAATGAATACCTTCAAGTATGGCCTCACTCTCTCACGCTGTGTTTGACAGTGAACTAAATTAAAGAGATCAGCATAAACCATGATTATTTTCAGTAAAAAGAAACAACATTCAATAACAAGATATTAAAAGTTGGTGAATAATTTTGTTTGAAACATCATAAATTTAGCTTACTATCATTGATCTGGCTCTTTTGCACTAACAAATTAAAAGGTAGTGCCATACAAATTTCATATTTAATTTTTGTTTTCACTTTGTGGGACACAATTAGGACTATGTAACCTCAAAGACATTAGCAGAGCAACAAGTGTTGAGCTACACTGGCAAAGGGATACAGGTGGTAAGCCTTGCCTGTGGGCTTGTGGGAGGAGGGACAGTCCAATCCACAATGTCTGCGAGCCTGGCGATGACAATGTCACAGTGTTTAAATGACATGAAGAGTTATAAAGTTCTTAGGTTCTTAGAAGAAATACTCGGAAAAGTTCCAATCGTACACATTAAAGATGCCATAGAAGCTCATATATTCTCCATGGAGAATTCAAACATCGATGGGAGATTTCTATGTGCCAGTGATTTCTTGAAATCAACAGAGATTGCGTCTATCATAAAGAGACGTGAACCGGAGATACACATTCCTCAAGGGTAAGCAAAGATCATATAATCATACAACTGTTATGATTCAAGTGTTTGTGCCTGATTTCTAAACATCCACACTCCACAGCCTATTTGGCAGTGAGTTAAAATTTATGTATGAATTTTTACTAAACCCAGCATGGATTTGGCATTGAGTGAAAAGCTATACATGGTTAGCTAAAAGCTATAATTAGCACTTGACTCCAATACATTCATCAAGCCAAGGAACACTTCCAACTCCAGTGTGATTCATAAAATAAGAACTTTCTCTTTAACTTTTACTTCAAAATCTTACATGGTAGTGAGTAACAATCAATTCAGAGAAAATCACACAACGAATACACGATACATGCACCTCCTACTTGTAACTCATGCTTCTTTGACTCTATGTTATTACTAGTATAATCCTAATTCACATTCTCTCCTTTTTCCCTCCATTTTCTTCTTTTCCTTGTTCTTTTCTGCAGGTTAATGGAAGATACAAACAATGATATCAAGTGGGGTTCAACAAGGCTGGAGGCATTAGGATTTGAATATCAATATGATGCTCAGAAGACTATAAGTGACAGTCTTACTTGTGCCAAGAACTTAGGAAAATTGACCATCTTCAATGGCTCTATCCCTGCTCAAATGCCAGTTGATTAAATTATCATGGATACATAAATGGTGTTAGCTTAAATTTCTGTCACTTTAAATTTTTGGGATTTTTAAACACAAAACACTTTTTACTAAACGGTGTTCGACACTTTTTAATATATTATAATAGGTATTTAAAATATTATAAACATAAATTTTGGTCCTCATATTTATCATATACTCGGTTTAACCCCTTAATACTTCAAATATTTAAAAATAATAATATAAAAATATTACAATATGATATGAGGAAAAAAAACTATATAATACAAGTATTGATTAGATTATGACAACAATTACAAATTTGAAGAAGTATATACATTTTAAATTTAATATCTATATTGTTTATAATTATTTTATAACACTAGAATATTTAAAATAAATTATTACTTCACCAAAATTAAAAAAAAAACAAAATAAAATGGCACTTGACAGCCCTACCCGTCTGGCAGCCCTGGCGCTGGCAAGCTGGCATCCCTGCTGCCAGATGCGCGTCTGGCAGCCCTCAAACAGGCTGGTCGACGGGCTGTTTTGGCAGTCCTGAGGGCTGTCAAACAGTCCATTTTGTTAAAATTAAAATAAGTAATTAAAATGTTAATTTGGTTGTATGATTTGATTAAGTATTTTTTGGTTTATAACATTACTTTTAAAATTTAATTATGATTGTTTGAAAATCATAAACAAGTTTTTATTGTTCGATTATATTTGTTTAAAGATTCAAAGAAAACTATGTATTTTAGAGAGTTGAATTGCATAAATAAAAGTATTTTTTGAATAAAATGATATTATTTTAAAGTTAATGGCTTATTTTATAAATTAATGTAATTTTGAGTTGATTTGATTTATTAAAAATGTGTCATGTGTTTTGTAAAAAAAGTTATACATTTAACATTCTTGTGAATTTATCTATTGATCAATTGTAATCGAACAATTTAATTTCTAGTGTACTTTTCTGTTATAGAGTTTTAGTTTTAAAAATGTACCTCAAAGGTTAAACCAGTTAACCGGGCCACGTTAAAGTTTTAATCTATGTTTTGAAAGTCGGATCGGGTTGGCCGGTTGAGCCGGAAAACTGGTGACTACCTGTTGGTTGTGAGGTAGGAAGCCGGCAAAAAATCACCAGGTAAAAAACGGTTCAAACCGACGAATATTAATTTGAATATGCATAATATTTACAATTAAACAAATGACAGTGAACATATCGAATATGTATAATGTTTATAATTTGACCGTCTCTCAAAATCATATACCTCCCATTTAAAATGTATATTTTGACTCTTTTTAAAGAAAAATGTATATTTCACTCATCTTAATTATAAGATGGGGTGTTGCTTTTCTATTTTATGAAATATAAGTATTTTATGTTGTAATAGCTTATCTATAAATAAAATAAATATCAATAACGTATAATGCTATATTTCAATTTGGTATTTTATAATATTAATTATATACATTTTAAATGCGTAAATTAAGTTATTTTATGTAAATAATTGAAAACTATAATAATTATTATTACAATGTCATACCGGCTCGAAACGGTTTAAAACGCCTAATTGGTCCGACTTCGATTCGACCTCTTTTACAGGATGGCCGGCTTAACAATCCGGTCCGGCTTTCCGGCTTTTAAAAATAGGTTCTAATGGAATATCATTTAAGTTATGCAGATGTTATTACAATTTTTTTTTTTTTAAATATTGAAATATGCTCTTGGAATATTTCTAGTTATTGTTATTAGAGCATAATCCTAAAGGAAAAGCCTCATGGATAAAATTTTCTGGTCAACAACACTAAATCATATGCTGAACCAGTTTGGGAACATAGAAGAGTTGCAGAGTCTTCTATTTCCAATTTTGGTGGAATATTAAAGCTGTATACTCAAGACATCACGGTCTTCGCTTATGGGGTAGACGGTTATCATTAATATGGATTTATGAAAATAAAGTTCATGCTAGGTATCATTAATACAAATTGTTCTTGTCAAAATCATGACTTAACAGGTAATGTTCATTTTGTTTCGATGGGCACAAACAGACTAACAAGAATGTGTAACCTGGAACAGAAGGCTATGAAACTTTCCGCGTGAATTTCCAACCATAATGGACTCACAATACATACTACATTTGTTTATCTTTCGAGTATACTAAGTATATTTGCTGCCTACCAGCCATGCTGCTTTTTTCCTTTCAGATAAGCACCATCACTCTGTATTGTCCAGTTGCAATGGCCATCGTGAGTACAAGGGTTCTTGAAGCCGGTGGCTGAATAAGCATCAAAAGATAACTGTTTGCTGCCCCAGTTAAGGTAGCAATAGAACAAAGTTATGAGAGGCTTCACACAAAAACTAAATTCGTAATGTCCATTGGTAGGGACTATGCGGTTCCCCAAATCGTCATCTTTAGACTTGCAATGCACCCACAGCGGGTCGGAATTTGGAGGAAGGTTGTTGGCAACATCAACATGGATTCTTATGTAAAAGACACAACTCTGGCCTAAGTGAATAAGATGTGCAGAAAAGATCAGAGCCAGAAGAATGTTTCTCATCATTTCTGTGTAAAGTATAGCTCAATAAATATTTCTTCTTATTTTTTTCTTTTTTGTTGGTTTGTTGAGTTATTTGTTTTGCATTCACTTATATAGCTGCTTTTGAAGACTTAAATTAGTAATTTGAGATATGGTTCATCATGTAAGTTTGGGTAAGTTGACTAGGATTTAATGAAACTACTATTTAAGTTACTGCAACTTCTAAATTTTTTGAATATATGCTTTTCGAATATTCTTTGAGTTCTAAACCTGTCTAAATGTTAAACCATAATCCTAAATATCCCTATGAATATGATTTCCTTTTTCTTACCAGGCCAGCAAGTACAATTAATTGAACTTACAGTTTGGGAACTTAGAAACTTATAGAGTGTCTTCTATTTGCCAGTTGTGTGCCATGGAATATTCAGTTGGTGACTGGTGTAATTTAGGAGAACTTGCAGTTTTATTATAAGGGCCGAACCTGTATTATTAATTTGGACGTGCGAAAATAAAACTGATAATTTGCTTAGGTGGTTGCAAATTTTAATAGTTGGGATGAATTTGAAGGTAAATACTTACCTTCGATTTCCTTTTAAGGTTCTGTACCTGTTTCTTTTTCTTTTGTTAAGTCTGATTGATGAAGTGAATACATTTTACCAAGGTAAACAGAACAGACAGTAGAAGAAAAATATTTCATTCATAATACTAGTAATAAAATTACAAATCCAATCACTCATTGCTATGAACATTCAAAAGAATATACTCTTAAAAACAAATATCGATCCACTGGCAACCAAATCGGCCTATTAGTAGAACTTGAAAGCAATAGCGACAATTCCAGCCACGAAAAGCAAAGGCGAAATGGTGTACGTAGGAGAGGCTGCTGATGGTGTCACTCCTGCCCTGCTGCCTGTACTGCTCGTTGGAGTTGATGTTGCTCCACCGTTGGTTGGTGTCGCTGGAGTCGCATTGCCTGCAGGCGTAGTGGTAGGTGTATCATCTACTGGGGTTGATGTTGGTGATTGAGCCTCTGCTGGAGTTGCAGCTGCAGCTGCAAATAAATAATTTTATTTTTTTTAACTTCGAAGTTCTAAAATGGATTTATAAGCATGGATATTTGTAATAATAGATGACTTAAGAGAGTGTTTCAGGAAGATTTGAAAGCAGCTTCTGCTTTTATGTTGGCTCTCAAGTTATTTTGCTGTGTTTGAAGATATGACTTATGGCATAGTCATGAACTTTTACAAGATAAAATAACTAGAAGCCGCCAAAGCAGAAATAAGAAGTATCTCCTTTCTTTTATAATGCGTACCTTGAGGAGGAGAAGCTGCATTGGGTGAAGAGGCCGGTGCAAATGCTGCCGGTCCTGGAGCAGGTACTGGTGCGCCTGCAGCTGATGCGTTCAAATAGAGAGAAAAATGTCATTAATAAGCTCAAGGGAAGAATAAAAAAGATAATGAAATGAAGGGATAAAGGAAGGTTACCTTTGCATTGGAGGGGAACACCGGGCATGTTACAAGCACGGGGCAGATTCATGGCGACACTTTGGTTAACTGGAACACGGAAAGGAACACTTCCAGTGGCGATCAAGCAGAGGCAATCTTTCCCACTGCTCATGAGAGACTTAAGCGAGTTGCAGCAATCTGCGGGCGGGGCTGCTGTCCCGTTGAAGCTGCTATTGCTGACAAAATTCATGCAAGGGGCGAATGTCGTGATCATGGAGGGTGTGCATGGAGTAGTGATCTGCGCAGATGCTGGGGAGAGAACTAGTGTAGAAAGGACTACAGATAGGATGAAACATCGTAAGGCCATGGTGATTGTGGATTGGATAGTTGTTTTTGTTGCTGTTATTGTAGGTTGCAGAAGTGAGAGTTTTGTGTTTGGAGAAATAGCTTGAAGATTCAATTTATAGATAGAGATTCTCAAGTGAGAATGGAAGGGCCCAAAGAAAAACAATGAGTTGGAAGTGGATATATGTGGCTCAACTACTTTTAACTAACTTCCTAGAATATTATGTGCAGGTGTCTTGCATATTATTGGCCTATTAAACATGTATCTAAGCATCTGTTTTATCTTTGTAGGAAACCATCTCTACTACCATTGTTATTCAATTCTGAATGCCCATCATAACTTACAAGTACGATGTGTTCTTGAGACTATATGAAGTGTCATTTGAGGACCCAAGTACAACATAATTCTAATTAAGCCTAGGCCAGAGTCATCAAACAAACGAGCTTAAAATCAAACTTGTGTTCTAGCTCTCTAACTTGCCACGAGATCAAACTTCGTACCAACAATGAATGTTAAAACAAGCACAGTACAAATCTTGAATTGAACCCAATTCTGAGAATCTTATCGGAGTTTGATGGGTCGAGCTTCACGAGAATTTCGAAGGTACTGGATAGAATTTGAATTTACAAAATCTGTACATCCATAATGGTGGGTGATTTGGAGGTAATGGTTGACAAGATAAACACGAGAGATCATTATAATTCCATTTTTAGCTCCTAAAACGTAGATTCATACAAATATCACAACAGAGTCAAATACACGACCAGCAGTTTAGCCTACAAGAGATTCAATACAGGCAAACAAGAGTATAGCAAGGTTTTCAACAGCTAAAGCAGGAATATTACAAACAGCTGACAATGTTTCGTGAATCATTGTAGCCATACTTAACCACCAAACTTTCGTTCATTGCATCATAAAACCTTGTTGCCCCAGTTGCAATAACTAAACACCGACATAATATTAACGATGCTCACTTTCCCAAAAGTCCTGGTTGGGAGATTAACTGCCCTCGGATTTCTCAAGAGCTGAAAAAGGTAACAAGAACCGTGTGAGGACAAACAATAGGAAAGTTATTACGAAGAAACCAGATTGACATCAATGCATCATTTCTAAAAGCAGAGAGAGATTTATGTTGGAATGGAAATGAATTTGTTTATCGAGGATTTTCAATGCCGGTGAAATTTACTAAATGCCACTTGTGAGATTCTCAGTTGGATTCCATCAAAGATATTTCTTAGTATCATTTGAATTAACAGATTCATTCCTGCAATTTTTTTAAGATCACAAAGAGCTGAATAGTTCTTCACGAAGAGGTGATCTTATACAATACTAACGAATACATCAGTAGTTCCATTCTAATTCCCAGAATCCAAAAGGATATATGCATTTGGAAGACAAGCACATCAATATGTGAAGTGGGTGTGTTGGGGAAGAAGATAGAAACTCACTGTTGTAGTTCAGAAGCTTCTCAATGAGATCAACATGCGTCATCAACATCCTTCGGCAACAGTACCGAACCAAAGCTAAAGCATCAAGGGCATCTCTGCAATATTAGAATCAATGCTTAAAAAACCAATTCATGCTAGGCAGTTTCAATAAACTTCAAGCAGGATACATCAATCTATACTTTTTTTGGCTTTGTAAGGATAACTATCATTGTATAAATTTAGAGTCAGGGTCAATTGTACAAATTTAAATGTACACAAGTTTCCTGAGTAGTGAGTACTGAGTACCAACTTAGAAATTAGAAGAACCCGTACGGCCGTACTGAATAAAAATACTCTCACTCCATTAGATTACTATAGGACATACAAGTAACAAGAACAACAGTCCGGTGTTACAGACTTCCATGATCAAAATTCAAAACCAAGAACTTTAAATCTCAACAGAATCAATATATAATTTCGCAAGTTTATAGCATAAATCTGTCAACATTCGCATAGCTATCTGATTGAATACCAAACTGAACTAGCAAAAGCAGTATTCTCTCATGGACCAAAAAAACTACAAATCGAAATCTTCGAAGCAAGCTACATGCTGATAACACACTCCGGTAAACTTCACATAACTGATAACAACCCAGTTACTCCTCTACCCAGAGATTTGAATCCTAAACTTCGAATTGAACTACACAATCGTAGAAAACAAACAATGAAACTTTCATAACCTATAACAATGCTGTAACTTGCAAGATGCTTACCCTTCAGTGTAATCAGCTTGGAGCAAATCAAGATATGTATCCCATTTGTTACCAATCACCTATAGTTGAAAGGAGAAGCTTAGTGCAAGCGAATTACGCGCAAATTCGAATCAATAAACGACAGAATTGGAGATTTTACAAAGAGGGGAAGAAATTCACCTTGCCGCAGGTGAAGCAGCGTACTGGAATAATCATTTTCCCAAATTAGAGACGGTTTCGATTCTTTCTTACCGGTGAATTAGACTAGGGTTTTGCTTCTCACCGGAAAATCAGTTGACTAGCTGAATGGAAGGAAGATGAGTGAGAGATCTATATATCGACCTTGATTACTTTGTTGGGCTGTTTTGAGTATAAGTTTTTGGGCTTATAGACTATCAATGGAGGCCCAGATATCTAGTGTAGTCACCCACCCCGATAAAAAACTTCTAATAATTTCTCGAGTGAGATGTTTTAATTTCTATTTATATATGTATAAATAATATAAATGAATACCTTATATGATATTACTAAATGATCCGTGTTATGTACGCTACAAACACATCTTACAATACAATTTGTTGACCTAAAATTTACATGTTACACAAGAATAAGAGAAGGTAAGGGGTTAGAGTCTTTAACCCGATCTACTTTTATATATAAAATGAGGTGTGATTCAACACTCTATAGTGCATTGAATGTTGTAATAATATCATCGATTATTATACAAACACCTCCCTATGCAATGACCATGGAAGGGTAACTATAGGGGAGGCAAAGGGACATATGGATACTGACAAAATTGTCATATCTCTGTGTCCCTCGATGTGCAACTTAAGTCTTAGCTACATAATTCCTAGGAGTATGCCCTTCGAGAGGTTAGGTAGTTGTCATGAGGTGGGACTATTGGAAGATGTAGGGGCTGATTGGTACGGCACTCAAATGGCCATTTGAATGGGATTTTTGTAAAATTGTGTTTGGAATGGAATTGAAATTGGGTACTTGAAGTGTATTTTAGGCCAAATCACTGTTCATCGAGCCAAATAGGGGTATTTAAATGCTTGGCCAATTAGCCCACTAGTCATGTCAAAATAAACAACCTCCTTAGGTGGACCTTTCAGTGGGTAGAAGAATACCACAGGCTGGTACTCCAAGAAGACATGGATGTAATGGTACTAAGATGCGGCTCAAGTGGACCCCTTCAAGAAGCTCTTTGATATGTAAAGGACAGTAGTAAACTAGTTCTTAAGTGAACACCATCGAGAGGCTCTTCGAGATTTCTTCAAACCCGACCCATTCAATAATTTCACCATCGGGTAATTGTGCTTTTGGTGGATTCAATTGTGATGAGACGGTGATTCATTAACTTCTGGATGTCAAGTATGCCAATGTTTGTGACACCAACCACAAAGTAGTGTTGATGCTTGAAGGAAGACATTAAATATGAAGTAGTAAATAATCCTTGAATATGAGGCCAATAACAATGGTCACATGATTTTGCATCGTTGGAAGATAAATTTCTAGAATTTACAGATCTATTCACTTAATATATGTCAATTATAACAACGAAGTGCATCTGAGTTGGTAATACGCTTCACTTTCAAACAATAGGTCGAAGGTTTGAGTGACCCTTTCCTAAAAATATATACGTCAATTAAGAGTGCATATAGCTTTCTTCAACTTCAAAAGAAAAATTCTTTTATTCTTCATCGTCGGAACCAAAAAAAATCTTCTATTTTTCTTTTCAAAAGAAAAAAGTCAAATTAAATTGCAAAATCTTAATAAAAAAGCAAAAAAATGGAATTTGCAAAAGAAAAACAAAGGGAAAGTAGTGAAAAACCGACTCATGGGAAATACTCCATCATTCATTGCACTTTCCTCCTCTCACTGCTAAAACCCTCACCCAGTAGAGTAGCTCAGGTAAAACCCCTACATCTCCAAACTCTCAGCCGCTAGCAGGTGGTGGCGCTGTGTTTCACGGCCACTAACTCCACCAAAGGTATTTCACTCCTCACCGTCCAATCCGCCTTCCTTTCATCTTTTTGGATATGTTAATTGCCTGTTTCACTTTTGTCCTCCTTTCATTCACATTTCAACTGCTTAATTGCTCAATCGTTGCCATTTCTGATCGTTTGAACAATCAAAACGATCGAAACTCAACTGTATCTCGTTGTACGTTTTTTCGTTTAGCTCAATTGAGTCATTGAAATGCGTTATCACCTTCCTTTATCTGTAAATTGCATTTCATAGTTGCTGTATGTGACGTCACTTCCATAGCTTTTTGCGTATGATCATTGTTTTAAAGTGAGAGTATGTAATGATAGCTATACGGCTTCTATAATGGCATCTAAACTGTGTGTTGATGTGAAACAAATACTAGAATTAGAGAGGGCTAGATACAATACAATGTTTAAGTGTTTTATGAAGTGCTTTGTGAGTTGTGAATGGTGGTAGGTTTATTGATATAGTTGCCGGACACTTGTATTGGGAATTAAGAGTTGTCATGTTGCTTATATGACAGATGGCCAGATGGGATAAGATACTCTCTCTGCCCGTACAGAACCCTCCGACCTTGGAGTTCTCTTCTGCTGATCTTGTCTGGTCCACGGTGGAAGGTTGGCATGACAATATAGATAGAGTTGCTCTAATACCATATGTGAGAGTTGACGATTTTGTCAGAGGGGAATCAAACAATAAGGAGTGTCCTACACGTTTCCATGTCGAAGCAAGGAGGAAACGAACTTTGAAGGCGTCTTGTAAACCTAAAGTTGATGGAATTTTAGAATATATCTTGTATGTCTCTTCTATTCATTTTCATAAATTGGTCAGTATACTCTTTCTACCCCTCGCTATAAATTAGTGAATTGACCAGCTGTGACTCTTAGGTACTGGTGCTCCTTTGGACCTGATGACCATAGAAAAGGTGGCATTGTTCGACCTAGTAGGACGAGTTATGTGCCGAAAAATAAACCTGCTGGTAGGCCAAATACAAAGAGGGGCTGCACCTGTCGATTCATTGTTAAACGTTTAAGTGCAGAGCCATCGGTCGCACTTGTTATATACAATGAAGATAAGCATGTTGATAAGAAGGGATTGCCGTGCCATGGACCACAGGACAAGAAAGCTGTGGGGACTCGTGCTATGTATGCTCCGTATATATCGGAAGAGCTTCTCCTCCGTGTCTTATCTCTCCTTCATGTCGGGGTGTCTGTGGAAACAATAATGCAGAGACACAACGAATCAGTGGAGAAACAAGGAGGGCCATGTAACAGAGATGATCTTCTCACACACAGATTTGTTCGCCGACAAGAGAGGAGTATTCGACGATCTACATATGAACTAGATGAAGATGATGCAGTTAGTATTAGCATGTGGGTGAAAAGCCAACAAAACAGTGTGTTCTTTTATGAAGATTTCTCTGATTCAGACCCTTTTGTCCTTGGCATTCAATCAGAGTGGCAACTGCAGCAGATGATTCGGTTTGGTAACTGTCGTCTATTGGTTTCTAATTCAAAGTTCGGTTCAAATAAGTTAAAGGTCTGTTCTGTAACTTTGTTGTCCTTCTATTGAGCAAATTTTTAGGCGAATCATAGCTAACATATTCTCCCGTTGCAAAAATGTCCAGTATCCCATTCATAGTCTTGTTGTGTTTAACTCAGACAACAAGGCTATTCCAGTTGCTTGGATTATCACATCCAGGTTTGGGACCATAGATACTCACAGATGGATGCGTGCACTTTATAATAGAGTTTGCGCAAAGGATCCTACTTGGAAGTTAGCTGGATTTGTTGTAGATGACCCTTTGACTGATACTTTGGCAATCAGGTCTGTATTGAAGTCTTTGTTGTCAGTGCAGTTTTATGGTGTATTTTATATGTGATCCTACTTGACTGCTTATAGATCTTGGCAAGTTCCCAATATAAATTTATACTTGACTGTACAGATGCTTAATTTAATAATGTCTAGTCCCATATCATGCACCAATATATTTGTGGTAATGTGTTTGCCTGTCTCAATCAATTTTATGCCCTATGTGAATGTACCCATTACACATGTGAGAGTTGATTTCTGTTCCTGGTCCTTTATGTCTGTATTCTAGATGCACCCTCATTGAACTTTTTATTTGTTAATTATAACCCCCTGGGTCTCGTTACAAACATTTTTGGGTGTCCTGTTAGAATGGTACCATTTCAAAACATTCTTCCTCTTTTTTCCTTTTAGAAATATGCTTAGCCCAATAACACTTGTCACATTTTACCAATTAATTAATATTTTTTATTATCTCACTTACATTATTTGTTACGTTAAACTACTCCTCATGTAAGTTGTATTATATCTCCATATTCTGTTTTCTAAAAACCCTGATAAAAAGCAAAAGATGCCTGTATAGCAGGACACTAAGTATTGGTTCAAACGATGACACACTTTTGATGATATCGACATGTTCCTGTTCTCTGGTACATTATTTTGTTGTCATTTTTTGAAGCATGCACTGCTTGACTATGAATCTCTTCCATGTGCTACAGGGAGGTCTTTCAGTGCTCGGTTTTGATATGCTTCTGGAGAGTCCGACATGCATGGCATAAAAATCTTAATAAGAGATGCTCGGAGGTAGAAACACGTGCTGCAATTGCGAAAAGTCTTGGTCTGGCTGTTAAAAAAATCTCTAAACAATACAACAGTGCTACCGAATTTGATGATTTGATGGAAAATTTCGTAGATGTTGTAGATTTCATGGACTACTTTAAGGCAGTTTGGTACCCAAGGCTAGGTAAATGCTAGTTTCAAACCAAGGAGATATAATAATTATTTTTTGCTCTCAAATATTCAAGCCCCTCTCTGCTGAAACAGAGTCCATTTTTTAATTTATGGCGTAACTCATTCTGTACAGATATGTGGGTGCATGCACTTGAAACTTTTCCCCTTGCAAGCCAAGAGACCTGTGCTGCAATGGAGTTCTACCACAGCCAAATGAAGGTTAGGTTATTCAATGAAAAAGACCCAAGTGTATACCAACGTACTGATTGGCTTGTAAATAAGCTTACCACCAAAGTCCATTCTTATTTTTGGCTTGATGAGTATCCGGGAAAGGAGGATTTTGCCCGATACCGGAAAGAAGAATGGATGAGTGGTCCTACAGCTTGGCGCAAATCATTAATGATTCCAGATGATCATGTAGTCATGGAATGTGAATTGGCTAAAATTTTTGACCTTGAAAAAAATCAAGATACTACTTGCTTGATACGGAACCCGGGTTCAGAGTATGCAATCTGTGATTGTTCTTGGGCAAAAATGGGTAATCTGTGTGAGCATATTCTCAAACTTATTAGATTTTGTCGTTGTAAGGGATCTGTGACCCCATCTGTGAGTATGCTGCACTATAGTCAGGCCTTGATTAATATGCTAAAATGCCCACAGTTTGATTCTTTGGTTCGTGATCATGCTGCTTCTTTAGCAGTCTGGGTGCAGATGCAGTTGAACATCCAAATAGGTGCAGAAAGCCAAGAAAATGCTACTGTGCAGCAAATCAATAGACCTGATCGAGATCAGCACAGCGAGGAGCATTGCCCTAGTAATACTATCTCATGTCAAAATGAGAACCAGCCTGCTAAGAAACGCAAGCTTAATGACTGTGAAACAGGGGATTTGGATGATACTCCGTTACACCTGATGACCACCGAATCTATCTACAATAATGAAGCTCGGTCTGTGATGGAAGTTGACTCATCATCCATCAGCACTTCGCCAACTCAGTTGTTCTCCGCAAATGAGGATGCCATCAGACTCCTCAGCCCAAATGATGAAAATCTGAATGATGCTGTACTCCCTTCGGCGGAAGTTGAATTCAAGAATTTAAACGGCTTAAGAGGCGTGGAGAATAACCAAACTGGGCGGATGGTTATTGAGATCGAAACACAATCTATTTGTAATGTGCTCTCTGCAGATTGTTCTTTAGAATGTGAAGATATCCTCAGCAGCTGCCTATCAGAAAGTGATGCTATGGAAAAAGGCTCCCCAATTGTAGCAAAGCAGTTGAACCTGGTTGTTGGTGAAGTATCAGACGGTATTGATGAAAATGGAGATGAAGACTCAATTATTATTGAAGAATTCATTGCTAACGAGCTAGCATCACCAGAAAAAAATGCTGATTCCTAGGTTGATGTTTGATGTTGCTACCATCTGTATCTGTCTGCACAGAATCCTATGTCATCAGAACCAATCATAGTTCTTGGGGCCGGAAGTGGTATAAGGCTACATCATGCCTTGAAAATGCCTTTACTGGGAACTTTACCTTCGGAGAAAAAGCTTCTAAAAGATCCAGGATATTTGCCAGTCTGCTAAAAATCTATCATCATAAATAGCAGTAATGACCAAGCTCCAATTAAGTTGGTCTCTAAAGCAAGCATAGCAAGACTGATGCAAGGATCAGGCCAATATTCTGAACAAGGATATCAGGTGGGTTGATATTGCGTCGAAGCAATGTACCATTGTTTAGTCATTCTGAGAGATGATGAGGTATCTTCAGGGCATTTATCTAAAAGTTATATAGTCTGCTTATGTTTATTTTTGTTTATATATTTTGTTGCTTATTGCAGGGTACTATGATTCTACCTTTATAGGAATTAGAAGTTCTAGGCTAAATGAACATGGAGGTCACATGTACGTTTCAGGCATGCAACAATATGTAAGATCTCCGCAGTTAGGAGATGTAGGCGGAAATTTTGAAGTGTATTGCACCAGACGACTTCCTTCTACATGCTTCAAGAGCTGCATGAGGGAATATGCGAATATTCTACTCTTTTCGGAAGTGGCCGCGTTGTTTCTCTTCAGAAGATCCCCATCTGAAGAATCTGAACGCGGATGTAGCCAAGCGTGTTACTTTCCATGCAGGACTTCTTTTGTTGGTCCAGTATGGAGTGGGTTTTTTCTACGATTAAACTTAGGCATGGGCGTTTGGGATAAATCCTGATCTCGAATGATTTTATCCCGAAAATCTCGATCCCGTTTGGGATAAATTCCGAATTCTCATATTAAATTTCGGGACGGGATTGGAAATTGATTTTACATCTCAATTGGAATTTGAAATCCTAAATGTAATTTTAATATATATTTATATAAAATATATATGTATATAAAATAGTAAAATTATTATACTTTATCAAAATTGAATCATTTAATTTTATTTTAATAGTACAATGTTTTTTAGATTGGAGTTACTTATTTGTGCCATAATTTTTATATCATTTATGTATGTTCTTAGTTTTTGAAGTAAATTAAAATCTTTAAATTTTTAATTAGTTTAATTATAATGAAATTACATATATGATGATGTTTAGTTCGAATTAAATATTTTATGTTAACTTCACTGTATTTATTTAATAGTAATATAAAACAACTTAATATTTGAATTAGACGATAATATGCATTAGGTTTATTTGAAATCTCGAAATTCCGTCTGATCCTGTTTGAATTTTCAAGTTTCAATTTTAAAAAAATCTAATTTTATTTGGGACGGAATTTGAATGTGAAATAATTGTTCCGATTTCAAATTTTCATTCCTAAAATTTCAAAGCAGTGAATTTCCCGCCGATGGCCACCTCTAATTAAACCGTTTGTTTGCCTCCTCTGATAATAAATGACGTAAATTGATAGCTTTGTATGTAATTAGTTGACATTGAACACACATGCAACATTAGTGCCCCAACGGTGGAAATATCATTCTTGTATGTAATTGGTCAAGTTTTGCAATTGTTTTTTTTCTGCTTGGAACACCATAATACCTTGTAAAGGATGTGTTGTGTGTTCACAGATTCACCTAGTTTAACAGTATCCAATGCTCATAAATCTAAATATACAAAAAGTATTTAAAAGAATCAGAGTGACCATGTTTAATCTGGCTAAACTCTCTTCACGTATGAGCATGCTCATGGACAGCTGAGAGCCTGAGACAAGACCCGAGCCCCATACACTTGGGAATTTTTTCACCATCTCTGTGTGCAGTGAAATAGATGCCAATTGGAGAAGCTTTTCATACGTGAAAGGCACGACGAACATATCATTCTTCCAAGGCAAACAATTCAATACACCAATGTCATTCGACATCGTTTTGGTCCACGACTCCTCCACTCCATAGTCCTCCATCACCCAGAGTTTCAACTAGCACCCACAAAATAGGCAACACCAAGACACTCATTCAGGATGATTGGTGTTGGATATATTCTACCTGAATGTTGGGGAGTTAACCTCAACCATCTGAAAACCTCAGAGTTGATAACGAAACAAAGTATCTGCTCACACATACCAAGCCAATGACATGACCCATTAAAAAAGACAGAACGAGAACTGACGCGGCAAGGGGGAGCATCATGAATTTGCCTCCAGGAGTTGGTTCTTGAACTGTATATATGGACTCTGGGATTTTCTGGTTCGGAAACTCTATGCATGACAATAACCTTGAAATTATTATTATTACCACAAGAAGCAAGGCCAAATCCTGTAGCTACCAAACTTGCCGTATAATCATGGGGGAGCCGCTTGAATTCGTTTAATGCTGGATTGCACAAGATAAATTCGTCCATATACTTGATGCAAACAATGCTATTGCAGGAGCCTATAGCCAAGAAAGATTCTCTAACCAATTCAATTCTCTCAAGCCCTAAAAGATCTTTTAAAACATTGGTGGACAGGTAAGAACGCACTTCTGTGTTCAGCTGAATCTAAATCATGAAAAAAGGCAAGGCGCCTTCTATATTACCATCAGACTCATCTGATGGAGGCAAATAACGACTCACGAGCAACATGGTTTCTCTACTCCCACGGTGGTTTCGGATAAACATAGGATCTTTAAACATACAAGACCAAGATTTTGACACACACCTAAACCTGACCAGTGATTTTATAAGTAATAATAACAAAATCTTAAATACAAAATCATCTCGTACACGTAGCTGATTGACATTATTCTTCATATTCTTCTCCAGCTTAGATGACTCAGACGAAAACTTCATCACAGGCTGATCTTGTGAACAAATAGGATAAACCATAACTGAATCCGAAAAATCCTTTAGTTAGCCCAACCTTATGAATCTGTTCATAGGTATGAGAACAAGAAACTAGATAATGAAAGCACTCAAGAATATTAGAAGCTAAGCTACAGTGATAATTATAAACAGAGAAGTTATTGGAAAGGTAAATTTGGAATAATATCTCTAACGATAGTTTCAAATCTTCAATAGATATTCATGTAATTGTGTTAACATAAGTAATTAGAAGACTTTAGCTTCTCTTATTTTCACTAGGAGTTGATTTTGCAGCAAATTTTTTTTCTGAACAACGTAACTTTGATTACCAATTCAGTGTAACAGGTTTTAAGGGATTATGCAATTACAGAATAGAGTCTTACATAATAGAAATTATACAAAAACTTTTGAAAGTCTAAGTTTCCACTATAAATTATACAACGAAAGAACATAGATAAGTCTTGTTTGACAAAGGAGACGAGCCAATCGGAGCAACTATCCCAAATATATGACATTGGGATTGCAACCAAACCGGAGGATGTAAGCACTTAGTTAAAACCCTTTCTTGT
The DNA here is from genome assembly GCA_036897095.1 of Plantago elongata. Classification (NCBI taxonomy): domain Eukaryota; kingdom Viridiplantae; phylum Streptophyta; class Magnoliopsida; order Lamiales; family Plantaginaceae; genus Plantago; species Plantago elongata. The sequence goes on from JAYMSP010000578.1 coordinate 17,605, forward strand.
AGTATTCGCCTTCCGTACTTTTGCCAAACATGATCTATGCAACATATGTAATTTCATAAATAACATTGTCCTTTTTCATCCAAAATAGTCTTAACTTCAGTTTAACAGCATTACAATGTGGACATGAAATAAGTATGTCAGAGTATGCAACTATGCAAGTAATGAATCAGGATCACTAGCTAGTTATAACTGACTAAACTCTCTTCATATATCAGCATGTTCATCAGGTTCTTCCCATACACTCAGATTTTTTTTTTCTTCATCTTTGTGTGCAGTGAAACAGATGTCAACTAAACTTTTTTCTTCTGACCAAGCCTGCTTCCGGTTTCATGTACGATTAACATATCGTTCTTCCAAGGAAAGTAACAGTGTACAGAATACAGATGAGGATATAGATGATCCTATCCAGTTGAATGTATAGTGAACATTTTTTCCCAGGACTCCTCGACACCATATTACTTCATAACCCAGAGATCAAAGCTATCATATCGATTATCTTTATAGAAAATTCCAAGACACTCAGTCAGGACAATTAGGGGGCTTTCAACTAAAACTGCATTATAGTCAGGTAACTCCAACTTACTTAAAACCCCAGAGTTGATATCGAAACAAATTATCAATTTCAGACCTGTGAAAGTCCATCCACGCCAGTGACAGGAGCCTTTAAGAAAGACAGAACGAGAAAAGTAGGGGTGAATCGGAGTACCATCAGTTTGCCTCCAATGAGTTTTTTATTTGCCTCCAGGAGTTGGAACTGTACAAATGCAAGATGAGATGACAACCTTGTTTGAAGCTGAAATTTGATTGCACGCCAATAACCTTGAAATCATCACCACAAGAAGCAACACCAAAACCTGTAGCTATCAGTTCCCTACAGTCCAGGATAGGAAGCCTCTTGAATTCGTTTAGTGCGGGTTTGCACAAGATAAATTGCACTGAACACGCGAAACAAACAATGCCATTGCAGGAACCTATAAGAGAGAATTCTCCATTATAAATTCTCTGAGGCCATAATAGATATACATTGATGGACATGGACGAACGCGCTTCTCTGTCCAGAGAATCTAAATCATGAAAAGACAACACTTGTTCTTCCTTTTCCTGACCCGCAGGCTGATTAGATTTACGCAAACAAGGACTTACGAGCAGCATGGTCTCTCTACTCCCACGGTGGTTCTTGATAAAGGTGGGATCTTTAAACAGACAAGACCAAGATTTTGACACACACTTGAACCTCACCAGTGATTTTATAGGCAACCATAACAAAATCTCAAGTACCAAATCATCTGGTAAATGTAACATATTGACATCATTCTTTGTGTTCTTCTCCAGCTTAGACGACTCAGACGAAAATTGACAAGGTTTCATCACAGGATCATCCAGTGAACAACGTAAGCTAGTTCCTAAGATAATTATAAACAGAGAAAAACAGAGAAAGTTTGAGTTTGACACCAAACAAGAATGACACAAATCTCCGAGGTTTTCTACAATTCCTACCAATGATTTCTGTAGAATTTTTAACACGCATGAATTCTGTATGGTTTTGGAATAATATATCTAATGATAGTTCCAAATCTTTACAAGATACTTTAGTGTTTTAAACTGTGATAATTATTCGGAAATACTAATAACTATATGTCTATATATCTCCTTAAATTTGAACTTTTGACTCCTAGCTCTTAACAATTTGATGTTGTTGGCCTTCATGTCATCAAGTGTACGCGACCTACAGGAAGATCACCATTACAAAATCAACGGGTACCAAGCCCGTCGGGTTTTTAAATGATATGAGTCGAGTTTAACCCTACCTGTTTAGAATCATAGATGCTACTATGCTAGGACTAGAGATAAAGTTCCTGTAATTTTCTGCATGAATCATGCTCCATTAATCTTTGGAAAATTTATTAAAACACCTCAAAGTAAGTAATTGTAAATTATACATAACTGGACAAAAAATAAAAATAAAAATAAAAAATAGAATGGCCTAGTTAGTTTAAACTGACTAGGCTCTCTTCATATATCATCATGCGGCAGGTTGCCTCGTCCCCAGGCACTTGGAATTCTTCCTTCATTTCTGTGTGCAGTGAAATAGTTTCTATTCTGAAAACTCCCGGATGGGGAAACACTAATCCTATTTCTACCATGAACACACTGTCATTCTTCCAAGACAAGGGAATCCCTCGATGTGAGGACCAGCTGTTTAACGCGAACATTTTAGTCCACGACTCCTTCACCCCGTATTCCTTCATTACCCAAAGTTCTTGAGAACCTCCATAATAGAAACCAGCAAGACACTCTCTGAAGACAAATAGGTGAAATGACTGTTCACTAAATAATACAACGTCGGGTAAATCGAACTGATTGAATACCTCAGAGTTCATATCGAAACAAAGTATCCTCTTAGGTTGGTCTACGCGACGGGTTCCTTGTTTCCAGTGACAGGAGCCGTTGAGAAATACAGAATGACCACTACAGGGGGTACCCGGAGCATCAGGAATTAGCTTCCAGGCGTTGGTTCTTGTACTGTATAAATGGAGCATGGCATGTTTAAGACCTCCTTGTTCGATATAAAACCTATTCATGGAAATAACCTTAAATTCACTACCACAAGAAGTAACACCAAACCCTGCAGTCCTAGGTTCCCTACAACCCAGGATAGGAAGCCGCTTGAATTCGTGTAATGTGGGATTGCACAAGATAAATTCATTCGAATACGTGATACACAAAATACCCTTGCAAGAACCTATAACAGAGTGTAATTGATAATCATGAATTGATTGCCCTAATAGATCTCTTAAAACATTGGTGGACAGGGAAGGACGCACTTGTGTGTAAGGAGAATCTAAATCATGAAAAGACAACACACCTTCTCCGAAACGAATAAGACTATCATATGGACGCAATCGACTACAAGCAGCATGGCATCTCTACCCCCACGGTGGTTTTTGATGAAGGTAGGATCTTTATGCAGACGAGACCAAGATTTCGATACACACCTTAACCTGAGGAGAGATTTTATAGGCAGCCATTCCAAAATCTCAAACACCAAATCATCTGGTAATCTTGGTAATTCAACATCATTCTTCTCCCGATTAGATGCAAATCGATGATGTTTCTTCATCACTGGCTCATCTTCTGAATAACTGCAGTATGCTTCTTGTTCGTGTTCTTCATCAGTGAGATAAACCATTATTGAATCAATCAAACAATTCCAGTGAAGCCTATCTTATATAAGCAGACTATCTAAGAACCAGTTGATTAACTAGGACGGAAAAATAATGAGTTTGTATATATTCTTTATAACACACATTATATATAAAGAGGCCTATTAGGCTATTAGCAAGTCCATCAGGAATTTAGCTTCCTTTTCAATTACGATTAAGAATCCTAGTATATGTAAAAAACTAGAACCGTAAATAGTTATCTGCAAGGATAGCTAAATCATCCATAAGCCATTGTTCATTCTTTCGTAAATTTGCACAAACACCCCGAAGTAACCGTAAATTAAACATAAACCAGACATCGGCTAGTTTGCAAAATTTAAGCCTTGTGTCGCCCCCTTGCCGTTAACTTTATGATAACATTATATCTTCATAATTCATATACAGTAGCGATATAAACATGCAATATTGTCAATATATATCAGGTGTCGGAATCAATCAGGAATCAAGATTTTTGCTAACAAATAGAGACATCTACATGTCCGTCTATGAGACAGTAGGGGGGGGGGGGAGATTAGTGAGCTGTTCAACGAATCGAAGCCAAAGAAAATCTGATAGATTGAATTAATGAAGGATCTCAAACCTTGTCCTAGACTCCTAGTATATCATATTGACAGAAAAACAGTAGCTACTCCCTACAATACCTCCTGAATCAGCTTCTCTGTGAGACTTTTAGAAAGTCCCATTACACAATCAGAACTTCCAATCAAAGTGTCGACCAACGGCAGTGTAAGGGGATGTTCAAGCATCAAACCCCCAGCAACATTCAAAATTATTCCTTCCTCGATTAGGCTATCAATGACTTCATCTGGTATGTCAAGAAAGTAGACCTCCGCACCCTCCCATTCTCCCCGTCTTCTTCCCGTTGTTAGGTTGGTTACAAGCACTGATCCCACAACTCTAGCAGAACCACCAGAATAGTCTCTGATGAACTCACGTGCCTCCTCCTTACTCGACGGCTTTTCTCTGACAACCCCCTCATACACCACCACTGTATCTGCAGTAATTAGCAGGGTCGGGCGTGAGGGTTCCCTTAAATAGTCACTCGTCTTGAGCCTGGACACAATAGCATCAGCTTTTGCCTCCGCAAGGGTCATAACAAGATCTTCTGGCTTATCTTTCCTGATACTTTTCTCATCTATATCCGCAGTTAGGATGGTGAACTCATAGCCCATCTCAGCTAGGATCTCACGACGAGCCATTGAGGACGAACCTAATATCATCTGAAAATCCTGCTTCTTTGGAGCCTCCATTTACAATCTGTTGGCAGTATAGTGGTTAGCTTCATACTGAGCAGCATTGCAAGTACTAAGAAAAATCGGAGCTTTACGTATTCTTCAAATAAAATACACACACACACACCATCCACCACAATCTCTTGGACTTCCTAAATACAATTTGCCAGACTTTTAAATACTAATTACAATAGCACAACAAACAATGGAGGAATAAGAGTGATTGCAATAAAACAAGAGCAAAGCTAGATACATTATGTCAAAGCTCATATACCAAACTATGGATTGACAGGCAAAAAAGTGAAGGGTAATGTCAAACCTTCTTTCGAGTTGGGATTGGGATAAAGTTGCCTTCTTGACCTAGTATTTGGGGTTAACAGCAAGAGTGGAGTAGAAGTGAAGGAATATCGTCGGAATTCGCCGGAAACAGAGTGATCAAAATTGGGAATTTGGGAATCCGATTGGTGATTGTGGCGGAGAATGGCGATTGAGATCCAATGAAGTTAACGTAGCGTAGTAATGGTGAAGTGGGCTAGTTAATTGAGGCAGAGCATGGAATCTCTTTTCTCAAAGCTGTGGCGCAAAACAACACTGCTCCACATCCACAGAGATAACAGATTCTTCTAATTCATAACCCCCCTCCCCCCCCCATGTGATTGTTAAATGGAGATCGAATATTTGTCGTATAGAGTAATCGTGTTGATATTAAAATTGATCTAATTACTTAATTCTTGAAAATAAATATCCAATCGTTTATAATTTATACCATTATGAATCTTTTTACTTTTTAAAACTGCATTATAGGTTATATGATGTTCATATTGCTACATTCACTTTTTTGTATATTTTATCCCAACTGAAATGAGGATCGGACAACTTACAAATGTTTCGCTCAATTTTAAGTTACGTGCTAAATGCTTGTGAAGGTATTGAGGAATGAGTGTGTGTGTGTGTGTATATTTTTTATTGTGAGGGACTCCATATATATTAAGAGTCTTGAAAGTACCGTTCATATACTAAAATTAAATAATTATATTTTTTTTACTCTACTAACGTTAAATATTTTTTGTGGATCTTTTGACCTGGATTCATTCAAAATGGGTCAAGTAAAAACTAGACAATATAATATAAAAACTAGAGAGTTTTTTTTTCATAAACCAACAAATATGACGTAAAAACTATACAAATAGACAATTATATTACATTGAGTGAGTTAATTTCTGGATAAGTAATAAAATTAAATAATTCATCTATAAAACTAGACAATTGAGTTACAAAATTAGATAATAAGTTGTAAAAGTTATATATAATTTTTTATTTGATTGCTTTAATTTCTTCAGAGCATTCTTCTTCAAATCATCTAATCCATGCACCCTCTTCAACATCATCATTAACAGATTTCATCCATGCACCCTCTTTAAAAACATCATCAACAACAGGTCTCTTAGGAAGCTTTTTCATTAGCATCTTTCTTTGCTTCTAACTTCATCATCTTCATAAAAACTAGACAATATATACTAAAAATTAGCCAATTCAACACAGCACAACTCTACAATAAAAAGATATAACACAAAAAACTAAATATGTATTGTTAAAAACTAGACTATACGTTTTAAAAGCTAAAACATAAGATATATACATAAATTTATAAAATATATGTAAAAAACTAGACAATTTCAGCTAAAAAGTCGTAAAATATTAAAAAGTAGACATATATATATTTTAAAAAGACAATTTCACAAAACATTCATCAAATTCAAACAAATAACAAATCCCTACAAAAAAACATATACAGTGTAAACAACCACATAGCAAGCTAAAAGTCGTAAAAATTAGATGATTGATGTTAAAAACTATACAAGTCACACAATAGCTATAAAACATAAAAAAAGACATAGATAAATTCATCAATAAAATTGTAAAATATTAAAAAGTAGACAATATATGTTAAAAACTAAACAATTTTACACAAAAACTAGACAATTTCACTCAAAATATTCAAAAATTCAAACAAACAACAAATCTCCTTAAAAACCATATACAATATAGACAATCACATAGCAAAGCATAAAAACTAGACGATACATGGTAAAATATGGATAATATTTACTAAAATCTAGACCATTTCCCAAAAAAATGTCCAATAATCACAATCATGTTTCTATCTTCAGTACCATATTACAACAACTTCTAAATTAGAAATCGACAACTATTTCAACAATTTTTTAGGTGAGCAACCGCCTCGCCATGCAAGGTGACATAGATGAGAATATTCATAAGATCGACGCCTCCTTATCTGCTTGATGATTCCTGTCGCCAACCTTCACGTCCTCACCACTCGTTGAACCTTGCTATATCGCCATCTTCAATGAAGAAAGCAAAAGATGCAAATCAAATCTTCAGAAATACAATCCGAATCGCAAAAAATACGGATCGAAATCACAAAAAAAAAAAACCTTATAAATTGCCGCTTGTGCGCGAGGCATGTTGAAGAAGTTTCCGGCTGGTTGCTTCTTTAGTTTCTTCGCTCACCGGAGAAGTTTGAATTTTCGATCAGATCAGTCAAATCTTACGGCGATGGCAATATTGAGATTAAGAAACACAAGTTGTCCATGTGGTTTCGCCATGGATAAGATCTTAGAGAAAACTATGAAGTAATAGAGAGAGAAAGTAGTTATCTCATTTGATTGAATGAAGATTGGAATGAAAATAGTGTGGAAACAATTGGAATAGGGTTTTTATCATTCAGATTTTGAAACTTGCAATTTAACCGATCCGGATCTGTGAAAATTATGAAAACGGGTAAATGTAAAATATAGGCAATTGTGTGACAAATTAAGTGGACTTTTTGGACTCTCCAAATAGGCAAGGACTTTTATAAGACTTAGTATATATGAATTGGAATTTTATTTATATTATGTTTATATGAAAGTGACCAATGATATATTTCAGATGTTCTTAATAAATGAGGAGTCAAAAATAATGAAGTGTAATTTAATTGGCGAGACGCTTCACATCTAGCTAATATGTTAGTAGTTCGAGTCAACTTTGTCGTTTCAGAACAAATTAATTAAATGAAGAGTGGAAATTATCTTATATAAGATAATGTTAGAATTATTGTAAGATGTTGTAAAATAGCTCAAAGTAGATACGTAAGAGTTGGATTTTAATTCATTTCTCTTTCTTAACCATCTTTTTGAAAAGACGATGACCGAGAAAAAGAAAAAGAATGATAAATTTTGTGCTAACTATATTTATCTGATATTACACTGATATAAATACATCTTGAAATTGTATTTTAAATTCTAAATCGAACCCACATTAAAAATAGTTAATAATCCTCATAAATGACGAGGGGAGTAGTACTAGTGAATTCGAAAAAGAATAGAAAACAGAGAAATTAAAAGCAAAGGAAAAACCTCCAACGGTCTTCCCTCTCTGAAATCATTTTGTCCAACACTCTACTTCCTTCTCTGCAAGCTTCTTCCACATTCTTCTCTTCCAACCCTCTCACGATCAGCCATGGCTGACAATCGCGACCTCCCAAACCTACACGAACGCCAAATTCCAGTCTTCACAGTACTCAAAAACGACTGTATCCTCAAGAACATTTACCTCCTCGACAATCCGCCTCCTTCCTCATCGCCACCGCCGGAAAATGCCGCTCAGGAGGATGAAATTGTGGAGACTCTGTGGGCTGGACGACATCCGGATTGCAGTATACGCCTCGAGCATCCGAGTATTAGCCGATTTCACCTCAAGATCCACTCCAAGCCATCTTCTCGATCGCTCTATGTAACTGATCTCAATTCGGGTAATTCCTCTTCTTTTCATGTTAGTGCTACTCGATTGAATTACATTGCGTACTATTCGGTGTGAATTTTGTTGTGTGTGTTCGTTTGGTGGTTAGAAATGTGGTTTTGTTGATTTGCATATGGCTTGCCCTGTTTGAAACCCTAGGTGCTTGGAAGTTAGTAGTAAGATTAATCTTATTGTTAGAACTATTATGTGGTATGTGGATGAATTGGATGCACATGATCTGTATGTGAATATGCCTACCCTGCACATACCTCTACTTGAAACTGACTATGTTGTATCATTGTGGTTACTGGTTATGGTTGCCATTTGTTTTTGTTCCGATTCTTCAGTGGAGGATTTCTTATGTTCCTATCATTTATATATGTGTGTACTTTTGACTGGCCTTGGATAGTGAAAGTTTCTCTGGTTATAATTTTATCTTATTTGCTGGTACTTATGGTGGAAGATGAACGTTCGTATTATGAGTTCTAATGAAGTTTATCACTCTTGGACTAATTCCTCCGAATTCATTTAATCTACTTGCCTAACAGTTCGAACAAGCATCTCTTTCATTGTTTCTGGTTCTTTGGATTCTTCTCAATAGGTCGTAATATTTAATATAATGCACTAAATTCTATGTGTCATGTGTGTGTGTGTGAAATGGTAACTTCAAATTACCGATTCATATGTGTGTGATGTGTTCAGTAATTCAGTGCAGTATGAAGTGTGCTTGCACGTTTGGATGTTCATATGTTTGATTGTCTTTTTTTCAGTACATGGGACTTGGATATCTGGGAAGAAGGTTGATCCATTTGTCAGGACAGAACTCAATGAGGGTGATGCCTTGCAACTTGGTGCATCAAGCAGGTTGTATAGGCTGAATTGGGTGCCATACAGTCGGGCCTATGACATGGAAAACCCCTTTGTGCCTCAACTTGATGCACCAGAGGTTGAAGAAGAAACTGAAGACCAACTAATGCTCCAGGTCAGTTCTAAGAATCTAGTTGAATGATCTATATTACCAATGTAGGCTTTGAAATGTTTAGATTTACTGGTTTTCCACTGTGTGCACTTTGACTTTCCAGGACGAGAGTAATTTTTTCAGTCCAAACAAACATGTGCAGCAGATGTCTAATGACAGTTTGGAAGGCCTACAACTGCTCTTTGCCAATGAAAATTCCTGCCCACCTGTTCAAGAATCGAGTCATTCAGCATCTCTCGTGTTGAAAAACTTGTATGATTCGTTGTCTGATGAAGAGGCATTACAGAACAAAAGTTCACCTTGTGGGATGTACAGTCATCATAGTAATGAAATCTCTAGCAACCAGTTTGAAGAAGAAAGCAGCACCCCTCAGGCCTTTTCTCCTTCATCAGTGTATCGGACTGCTTCTCAAAGTGAAAACACAGAGGCTTCTGTTAACAGATCAAATGTGAGCATTTGGTCAAGGAGGGGTAAACCTAACAGTGTCTTGATCAAAACTTGTCAAAGCAATGGAAAAAGCATGAGTACTCCTTTGGCTAAATCAGTTGCCCATGAAACTTACGGAACTGAATCGCTCGAGAATCATTTTGCTAGTTTGGATGATGAAGTGATCTTTACTCCTGACAAGGAGAATCGCTCGCCTAGTACCCAATCTTTGATGAAGAAAAGTGGGAAGACTTTGCCAAGTGAATCAATCCTGAACACTACTATTTCTAGTCTTAATCTGGACAAGGACGATGATTTTGAAGTTTTTACTCCAGGCAAGGAGAATATAACACCAAATAGTCGTCTTGTTACATCCATGAAGTATGTGGAAGAAAGGGAACACCAGAATTCATACCGACCGTCGCCTTTGAAGACTACTGTCAATTGCAGCATGTATCAAGATAACGATAATGATGATGATGAACTTTTTACTCCAGACAAGGAGAATATAACTCCAAATAGTCGTCATCTTAGGTCCATGAAGTATATGGAAGATGGGAAACACCAAAAGTACAGATCATCGCCTTTGAAGACTGCTATTAATTGCAACATGCACGAGGAAGCCATTCCCTTTTCTTCTTTGATTAAAGATAGTCAGAACAGGAATGTTCTGCAGGAACTTAGATCAACAAATTCTTCGTCCAAAAGCCATGCTACTCTTAAGAAGAAGAAGATTGCAGTAAAGGCATCTAGAGCTGACAAGGACCCTTTTCAACCTCTGTCAATTAATATTACTTGCAACAAGGCCAGTTCACAACCTTCATCGGTTTGTCAAATCACTTCTGAAAATAGCCTTTCTCTTAACTGCCTTGAGTCACAAGAGGTTATCCCACAATATGTAAGTTTAACAAATTTCTTCTCCTGTGCCAAGGGCTTATTGTTATATATGCTGTCTCACATTCTTTCATCTATGGTCCTTTTTCCTTCCATTTTTTTTCTGTGTTCTTTTGTGTTTGCAACATTCTCTACTATGTGTTGTTGCATTACAGATTCAAACTACGAAGGAGGAAATTAGGATGTGGAATATTGTAGCAGATACTGATTCTTTGCTGAATAAAAAGTCAAGGAGGGAGTTGCAGCTTTTAAGAGGTCTTAAAGGAACTAGTCTTTTTATTCCCAGAATGGGTATGGCCTACCTATTAGTGCATTTCTTCAATTCAGTGATACGTTTTTGGGTAACAAAAATATGTATCTAACACTTAATGCTGGTTCTGTCTTATCCCCAGTTATACGGGAATTGGATTGCATGTTAAAACGTGGAAGCTTGTTCAGAAGAACAACTGATGTATCTGAAGCATTGGAATGGATTAAAGATTGCATGACAAACACACAATGGTGGATTCATGTGCAGAGTTCAGCTGAATTAGGCATGCTAATCCCACCTACCCCACCAGCTTCATCTCACTGGAGCAGCAAGGATATCACTCAATTCAACATGGGTTCAATCCCAAGCTCTCCGTTTGGTTTGCAGGAAATAGTCACCCCAACTGCCGAAGACCATATCCTTGCATGTGCTCTTTCCATTAGACGAAGCAGGAATGATGAACAACTTGTCCTTCTTAGCAATGATTTAGCCCTGAAGATAAAGGCTATGGCAGAGGTAAGAAACTTGCATACTTAAAGACCTCAAGTGAGGCAGGTAGATTTATGTTTGCAAATATCTACCATATGGGTATGCCATGTTTGAATATGTCCTATTGGCTACTCATCTGGAGGTATAAATAATGTGTGGTGATGTTGATTGATCTTTGGTGTAGGGTGTCATTTGTGAGACAGCAGAGAATTTCCGAAGGAGTCTGGTGAACCCATTTTCTGAAAGGTTTTTGTACAACGGCAGCTCTCCAAGAGGACCTACATGGTCTTGTGTGGATGACACAGTTCTTAAGGAGAAATATTACCCGAGTCCTACAAAGAAGCTGACAAAACCTGGAGGCGTGAAGGGGCTGAAGCTGATTCTGCAGCACAATTCCAATTTCAAGAAGGTCACCTATTAGCTGAGCACATTTACAGTAAAATCTGGTCATGATACTCACAGTTCATTTGTAATTAGGAGCATCTTGCTCAGAAACTACATCCACAGAATGGGATTGTATGTTGAAGCTCAAATTCTCATCCAATTTGAGCATCTTGTGTTCAAACTATTGGAAGGTTATCATGTTCTCAATTTGTGATGAACAATTATTTCTAAAGATTTTCAGTAAATCTTTCTTTTTGGAAATGCAATTCTATTAGTTTGTTAGAGTACGTGATCTCCTATTTACATGTACCAAAGGAAAGTAGAGTCGATTTTGTCTTTAATTACATTGGAACGATCAAGGTGGACAAAAAGTCTTATGTTGCAAAAGAAAACTAGTGTTACTCATTGAGATGGTAGGCATTTCCTAAACTATAGTTGTCCATTGACTTGCAAATAAAACAGATTGGTCAAGTTTCAAGCATTTAAAACTGAAAGCCAAAACCACCAAAAACTCTTCACTTCACTGATAAACCTGTTGATACTATCACCAGCAAAATAGTTAGCAATGGCTTCTCCAGATGTACAGTATCCAACTTCACCTTACCTTCTTCCAGAGAAGCTGTCATTTGATGATCCAGGCACAAACTACCCTGTCTGGAAAGCACATCTTGCTTACCTGTTTCGTCGTCAAGGTTTAATCGGTTTCGTTGACGGAAGCAATCAACCACTGCCTGAAACAATCTTCCCGTCCAGTGACATGAGAAACCCAAATTATGAGACCTGGAAGACTGATCAGGCGCTGAAGCATGGCATTTTGTCACTGATTGAGAACGGAGTTGTTCCAGATAGTATGGTGGATGATATTGAGACTACTTCTAGGGACATTTGGTTGTACCTTGAAGATAAGTTCAGGTTACATCTCAAGAAATTTGCCACTGGTTGCAGAAATGGTTCCAGTGTAGGTCAGTTCTTCTTTATTTTTTATTTTTTAAAATTTCTCCTAATTAATATTCTGTTTGTATTATGTGGTTAGTTAAATGTGAAATGTGATTAGTTTATGTTAATTGAGGTAGTTGTTGCCTTGTTGGTGGAGTTTTCAATTATTACTTTATTATAGTAAAAACTTTCATGGGGACTTTCATAACCCACCCCCAGCTTTTGCTTTTCCCCTTTCCATCCGTAAAGTGTCCACTTCGAAACACCCAAAATCACTTCTAATCTTCCGGGATACTTATTATTAACATTACTCCAACGTTTGAGAGACCATATCAACATCCGAATAGACTAAAACTTGATATGATGTTCTGTTTGTAGCTAGTTAAGTGTGAAATTTGATAGTTTGTGCTAATTGAGGTAGTCAATGCCGGTTGGTAGACTTCAATTATCGGGGTATGGCCATATGGAAACTACACTTAGACCCTTGGCTAATTGAAAACTTACATATTTATCAACTTTCATAACCCCACCTCCAACTTTTATTTTTCACCTTTCTATCCTTAAAGTTACTTTTATGTTGCATAGGGAGAGTGCATGCTTTTGGAATCAACAAAAACACTCTTATACCATTGAAAGTGTTCCTCTTTCTTATATACTGGAGTACATCATTGTTGAGCTTTTCTGGCTGTGGTAATTATGTACTATGAGTCTATGACCAACCATTGTGGTAGAAATGTACCGGGAGTAACCATCTGCACCCATCCCGATAACATTTGTAACAGCTATGCAACATCACTCTTTCAATAAGTTCAGGATAGTTAGTATTGAATGAAATGTTGAATGCCTAGATTCCTTTGAACCAACAATCCAACATCTAAACTTATTGATTAAAAATTTCCTGAACAAGCTGCAGGTAGAACTACTATGATCATGAGACAAGAGAGCTTGTTAAAAAACTGGGATGAGTATTCACAACTGTATAGTGCTGCTCAAGAGGGCAACTGGTGGGCTGCAGAGGAGATCTTACGAAATGCAGGCACCAATGAGGCCAAAACAGCCACAGCCCTTCGTGTTGCTGTTGGTGCCGGAAAAGTAGCTATTGATTTTGTCCGCAATCTCGTAAAGCTTATGTCTCCGGAATCAGTAGCAGCTAAGGATGCTCTTGGCAACACAGCCTTGAACATTGCAGCGGCTGTTGGTAACATTGACGCAGTGACTGTGTTAGTTGATAAGAATCCTGTTTTACTCAATATCCCTAACATCCTTGACGAGTTCCCAGTTCATATAGCTGCTAAACATGCCAAAAGGGACGTGCTTTTGTACCTGATGAAAGTCGCAGGTGAAGATGAAGGTGCTTATGAAGATGAACGCGGCCTTGCTCTTCTCATTTCAACAATTCAAGCCGATTTTTATGGTATGTAACATAAACATATTCCTTTGTGAACAGAACTTAAACATTTAAGCACAGGTATTCATGTCTGACACTTCATGCAAGATATTGCATTATCTTTGGTGAAGATGAACCCGGTATTGGCAACACTTAAACATTCAGCAAACTCAGCTTTAAAAAGCATCGCACAAATGGAGTTTGTGTCAGCTGAAGATATTCTCCTCCCCTTCAAGGAAGGTCCAATACGGAGATTTTTCTCTAGTGAGTCTTAATAACTCTCCTTATATTATATTTTAACTTGTTTCTGAGTATGGTATACTTGGGAAGAACCTATGGCTCTGTAAAAAATTTAAGATTTGATTTAGAGTTTGGACCTAAGACAATGAGAACTTGTAAGGGGTTGTATATAGCATTTTTGTTGTAAAAATTTCTATTTTTTTTTTTTTTGAAACGGCTAAAAGGTGTTAGTCTTGACTTTTACCCATATGAAGCCTAAAATCTGCTCTACCTTACCTTGCTGTGTTTTTCATGAAGAATTTGGCGTGAAGACAAGGTCAAAGTACCAGGATGAGTATGCGAGACGAACTCAAGACTATCTTCTATCAGGTAAGTTGTGATCTGTCTATCTGTTTCACTCCTGTATTTAAACATATCTAATGATGAAGTTATAGTAGGGGTACATTCATGTACAAGTGCCGATAACACTGAGTGAGACTCACCTATAAGGCTATAACTAGCGTGCCAATTTCGATTATTCCAGATTTCCAGGCTCCAAAATCCTCGGTGACACTCTTCTATTTGCATCTTATATGTTCACAGTGAACAGAGAGAGGATGAAGCGTCAAGCCGTTGATCTTGTCATATTCCTCTGCATGGAAATGAGATATCTGAATGTATTCGAGGCAGAGGAAATCTATCGTGATGCCATCCTGATTGCAGCAAAATTAGGGAGCTCGGAGATAGTTAAGCTGATTATAGGTTTCTTTCCTAATGCTATCTATTGTTCCGATCCAGATTCCTTCCAGAATATCTTTCATGTGGCAGTTGAGAATCGCTGTGAACGTGTGTATGATTTCATTAATCAAATCAGTGATGAGAAGAAACGAGACTTGGATGTTCCTGACATAAATGGAAACTATCCTTTGCATTTAGCTGCCAAAATGGCACCACATGATAAGCTAAGAGCCCTTCCAAATGCAGCTGCCAAGATGCAACATGAAGTTCTCTGGTTCACGGTACATAATTTTCCACCCAATGTTCTCTAGTATTGACTATATAGGTATAGCTGAGCCCAGGTGAAAATTGAAAACAGCTAATTCATACTGCCAAAATTTCAATTATTAAGTAGATAGTTCGGGTTTAAAGATAAATTAGTTTCCATGTAACGTCCACACTGAATACGTATAGTACATCATTTCAATCTTGCCTGTTTTGTGTGAAAATGTCTTATTTGCTTTTGAATTCATCAGAGTATGAAGAAACTGGCTCATCCTCGTCGAAGAGAACAACTCAACTATGCTGGAGAATCTCCAGTTATGATATTCAAAAAGGAGCATGCAGAACTGAGAAAGGAAGGAGAAGAATGGATGAAAAGCACTGCCACTTCATCAATGGTTTCAGCAACGCTAATTGGTACAGTAACATTCGCTGCAGCCATTACTGTACCAGGTGGTAATGATAGCAGCAGAGGTCTCCCTTTGTTTTCCAGGAACGGCGTTTTTATACTTTTTGCTATTGCAGATTCTATCTCTTTCCTCGCATCGGTCACTGCTATATTAACATATCTGTACATCTCATCTGCTCGATATATGGAAGAAGACTTCGTGATTAACTTAAACAGGAGATACAGTACGGGTTTGACTGCCCTATACATTTCTGTGTTCTTTCTCATGATCACTTTCAGTGCCATGCTGTGTCTTGTATTCGGCCATATGTATTGGTGGATTCTTGTCTTGGCTCTCATCGTGTCTGGTGTGTTGATCCAGTTGTTCGGTCTGCAGCAGCTTGTGAATCAAGATTCGCGCAACTCAGCATGGCAGAAGAAATATTTTGGTAAGAAGAAGAAGAAGAACAAGTCGCAGAACGCTGTGTGGAAGCTAGATGAAATCATAGTTTAGGTGATGAAATCCTTTGAATAGAATTGTTAACCTGGTAAATTTCTTGGCATTTTCAATATTGTCACTGTGTCACATACCTTCTTCTGTAACCTTGTGATCAGGTTTGATGTAGAAAACAAAAATTATCCATGAGCTAATCAGAAATAAGTATACAACTTCCATGAAATTTCATATCACTGCCATGCTCGACTCTTATAGCGTAGCTACTAGTTAGCCGTTTACGTAATTGACAAGTTTATCAAATAAGTGTATCTAAACCCTGCAAGGCAGTGATAAAATTTAGGTGCAGGCCATTAGATATTACCATTTCTAAATAGCCAATGACTTGGATCAATTAGATATATTATTTGAAGATTGACTTATCGGAAACTAGACGTTAATCATTTCAAAACTTTGTTTGGTAGCAATTATACTGCTATGAGCTCTTCATCATCAGTGTATAACAAAATTTCTAATTAATCTGCACATAAATATAACACTAATATGTCCTCATTAATCGTTTCTGCAGACCTACAATACCCAATTTCCCCGTATGTTCTTCCAGAGAAACTGTGGTTTGATGACTCAGGGACCAACTACCTAATCTGGAAGGCTCATCTTGTGTCCTTGTTTCAGCCTCATGGTTTGCTGGGTTTCCTTGACGATACCAATCCACCACTGAAACTGTTCTGAATCCTGGTGATTGTAAGATGGTCAGGAACCAAGATTACGTTACTTGGAGGAGGACTGATCAGTTTCTTAGGGAAAGGATTTTGGGACTCGTAGAGGATGTTATTGCTCAAGCTTCTTTGGTGGATGATAGTTCACGAGACTTATGGAGGCACCTTGATGATAAGTTCCAGGAACATCTCAACCAGATTATGAATGGTTCAAGCGCAGGTGATAATCCCTTCTGTTACTATGATGTTTTGGATTGTATAGTTTGTTTCATTTCCATTTAATTTCTTGATATTTCAAAGTCTTGGAGTTTTCTTCTTGTATAAGCCGGTCCATCTACAATTGATCTGTTTTAAGCATTTGTTCTTGTGATAAGAATAGAAAGTTGACATGGACACTTTTAAACTGGAAGTGTACTTTTATATCAGACTAATTACAGCTTTTGAATCAGTTCATTTTCTCAATTTGTCCTTTAACATATAGGTGCAGTACCAATTACAAATGCAAGACATGATAAATTGTTAAAAGAACATGATGAGTACTCGCAGCTCCGAAGTGCTGTCCAACATGAGAACTGGGTAGTTGCGGAGCAGATTGTGAACAATGCAGGTGAGACCATGAAAGAGACAGGGCTTCGTATTGCAGTTGGTGCGGGAAAAAGAGCCAGCATGTTTGTTACATATCTGGTTGCGCATATGTCTATAGAATCCTTCACCGCCAAGGATGCCATGGGTAACACGGCCTTGAGTATTGCTGCATCTACTGGCAACATAGAGGCAACCATTATATTGAAGGATGCACATGAAAATTTGCTATACATCCCCAACATTTTGGGTGAGTATCCAGTCCATAAAGCAGCTAAACATGCAAGAAGGAACGTGCTGGTTTACTATGTTGATGTCACCAGTCATAATCATGGTCCGGAAAATCTTTATGCAGACTTATCCGGGCTTTCGCTTCTATTTTCTATCATCCAAGCTGATTTTTGCGGTAAGTAACATGTTCTTTATTGATGTCTTTTGCTAAGAAGTGTTTTCACACAATATTAGGGGATGTGTATACAAAGATTCTATGCAAGTCTTGTTGAACTAGTACAGTAAATTTTCATCATATCAAGTATAAACTTGACTGGTTGATTTCATTTCTCATGGAAGATATCGCACTGGACTTGGTAAAGAAGTGCCCTTATTTGGCAAGGGTAAAAGGTCCAGCTAACTCTGGCTTTGGTGAGTATAGCACAGAGGAAACATGTGATTTTCTGATGCTAACTTTTCCATAGTGACTCCATATAGAAGAAACAACACTCAATATTCGAATAGACAGACGAGAAAAGAATATCCTGCACTTGAGCTTGTCAAGTTTTGATGCATGGAGATGAAATCTATGGATATAGTTGAAGCTGAGGCCATTTATCATGATGCCATCTTGATCGCTGCAAAACTAGGGAACCATGAGATTGTTGAAGTGATCTTAGAGACTTTTCCCGATGCTATATATTGTTCAAATCCATCTTCACTACAGAATATTGCTCACGTGGCGGTCCAAAACCACTCTACAGAAGTGTTTGATCTCATTTGCCATATGAGTGATCAAATGCACCTTAAGTTAGATCTTCCTGATGTCAACGGGAACAACCTCCTGCCTTTGGCTGCAAAGTTAGCACCATATGATAAGCAAAGATTACATTCAAATGCAATTGCCAGGCTGCAACACGACGTTGCGTGGTTTAAGGTTATACTAAGCTCTCTTCCCATAATAAAATCTGATACTATATTGTTATGAAATCATGGTAGAATTATGCAATGTCCCCAGTTGAAGCAAAATGACAATTCAACAGGCAGTGGAGGGCGTTGTTCATCCTGTTTGTAAAGAGCAACTGAACAATGCCGGAAAATCCCCTATGACTGTTTTTAGAGGAGAACACGCAAAGTTGAAAAAGGAGGGAGAGCAATGGATAAAGAACTCAGCCAACAACTTCATCATTGCTGCCGTGCTTATTAGTACTTTTGCAGCAGCCATAACTGTACCTGGTGGCAATGATAGCAGCACCGGGCTCCCCTTGTTTTCAAGGACCTCCGCGTTTGTATCATTTACTTGGTTTATTTCAATCTCTTTTCTCCTCTCAGTCATTTCTTTACTGACATTCCTGCATATCTCAATCAAGAGTTACAGAGAAGACGACTTCGACGTTAAACCATTGCTGTTAAGTTGGGTTGGTACAGCCTCTCCTTTTCAGTATATTTCTTGGTGATCAGTTTCACCAATGTCATTACTCTTTTGTTCCTTTCTAAGTTGCTTTATGGTTCTGTGTTCAGTGGACTTTTTTTCATTATCATTGTTAAGGCTAATGTTGTAAGGCCTATTTCACAGGGCTTTGGTGATGGTAGACTCAACTTTAAATTTGTTCAAAGGGTCTGGCAATCCTTGTAAAACGAGCCTCACAATTTTAGCCTATTTTAGAAATGGTGAAATATTACTTCTTGTGATTGTTGGCTTGTAAGTTTATTTTTAATCACCATAAACTCATATGAGTGTTTAGGGTTTAGGTATATATCAATGAATCCTTTCTTCATTCCTTAAAACGTGACTGCGAAACGTGACAAATAGGACCGTGATAAATTGTAACGCTTCTACAAACGTGATAAATAGGACCGTGATAAATTGTAACGCTTCTGCAAACGTGAGAGCCGACCATTCGTGAAGTGCCTTCCTGGAGCCGACTAAGAGCTATGACGTAAATAACTGTCACTCAAACTCCTTGACTAGTCGGACCGACCCTACCCGAATGAGTCCGATCCCAATTGGCTTATCAAAAGTCGGAAGTATTATAACCAGGCCAGACTAACAAGTCGACTATCGGTATCTCAGAGCCGACCTGACACACTCCTAGAGCTCGGCCGGATCACGGCATGCCACCTGTCTATGATGACACGTGTTAGGTTGGAGTTTACCCTACCAACCGACGACGACGTTCGGAGGTTGGTCTTTCGGGATTTGCTATAAATATCGGGCATTTACTCCTAATTAAGAAGTAATTGTCATTAATATACTACACTTTACATCTATTCGGATTACTCACATCCAACCATCATGCTAATTCGTGTTTTATCGGTTTGTCTTAGACATAAAGGGCCTAACACGCCACCTTCCCCTGCAGATCATACTTCAGAGGAGACTTGTCTTGGTAATTACAATTAACTTAAAATAATTCTTTTTAGCACAAACACTTAACCACTTTTATCCCACGTCAGATTCACCGACATAAAAATTACAATATAGAAACAACACATATATTCCTTATGGTTTGTACAATAAGGTTAGTTCCAAATCATAGATTTTTATAATCTTGTGTTGGTCCAATAATATTAACCTAACTTCTCTCACACCCCCAAATAAGTACCCGCTTCTCATTTAAGTCCATATGAGTTTACCAATTACACCCAAATCGACTTTGAAATTAAATGTAATTAGAAGATTCAATTACCTAGAGGAGTAATTAATTAATTAATTAATGACTATTGATGGTCCATTATAAGTAATTCCACCATCAACACTCTCGAAACATCCATTATCTGAAAAGATGAGGCGAAATCAGAGAGATGGGAATTCCGATGAATGGGGTGGTTGCCCCTCTCTGTTCGCCGATGATTCCAATGCCAAAAAAACCAACAGCCCCTTCTTGGAATAAACTAAACTGTATTAGTGCTGCTGCTACTACTACTACTAGTATCCTCTTCAGGAATTTGCAAGCAAAGCAAGCGCTCTATGTATGTATGCATGCATGTATGGATCTATGTATGTAACATTGCCATTTTCCTCTTCTGGGTTTCCCAGATCTGCTATTTTTCAGTGGATCGGAAACTCAAACCCAAATGTTATAACAGAGAGGCTGTGATGATGATTCATGATTGTTTTGTGTTCGAGCTAATGGGTCGGGCATGGAGATATTAGGCCCGTATCTTGGCGGGGCGACCCGGATGGCGCTCACGCGCAACCGGTGATTCGCAGTCATGGCGTGGTTACAATCTTCTTCGCCTCTTGTTACACTTCAAATCTGAGCCTTCTTTTCTACATTTTCTTGTCAATTCCATATTTCTGTTCAATTTCATTCACTTTTTTTTCTTTTCCTATTCTCTTTCACATTTTCACACTGTATAAATTTCAGACTTAGTTACATATCTACAAACATCTGATTATACAATTAATTAAAAACAAAAATTCCAGTTGATTTTAACAAGAAAAGAACAAAATAAATTCATATAATAGCGATTCTTAAAAGTTAAAATTATAACATCACCAACTAAAATATAATTCTAATGATGTCTTTCTCTTAAATCATAATAAAGCATCAAATATATGCGTGAAATAATATTTTCACGAAACATCAGATCGTATAATCAATGGAAACGAAAAATAAAAAGTCAATTTTCACTTACGATTGAGATTTTTACGGGAAAAGCAACAAGAATCGATATATTATATGAAAATTAATTAAATTATAGCTAGCTATTCATTCAACCGATTCGCCTGATTCATGATCAATTTAAAGAAACCCAATGAAATCGTATAGAATTTTGGCGGAGATGATTCCCGGCGAAATCGTACAGTGCTGGCAGAAATGCCAGAGCGAAAAGTGAAATCTGACAGATTTATTTTCCCGTGAACATTGGGGAACATAGGTCAATGATCAGTTTTGGTTTTTGGCTTATTTTGATAATCGAACAATATTTGTCCCCTTCTACCACATTTTTTTTAATTAAAGGGAAAAATTACACCAGGTCTCCCAACAAAATATCCTATTAACAAGAACGTCCCCCTAGGTGAACAATAACGCCACATGACAAGTTTCATAAATCAATAACGCATTAGTTCAAAAGTTAACCCTTTAATCTACGTGGCGGACAATTAATTAGTGACATGGATTTATTCAAAAATAATTTTCTATATTTTACAAATTACAGTTAATACTTGTTACTTATTTAACATTTAATTCATAACCCTAACGTTTATTACAATTTCATACAAAATCACATTTATTTTATTTTATTCATTTTCAAAACCAAAATAAATTGTAATAATGTCTTCTTAAATTCTTTTCTTTCACAAACCCCTAAAAAAATTAAAAACACTTATTCATTACTAGGATGGAGCTTGAATCTCCATCTTCGGAGCTTCAAAGCTCAATGGAGCTCCAAAACCTCCTTTTATTGGACCTTGAACAACTCTGAAAATGGAGTTGTAGCATATTTAGAGTTGTATCATCATTTTAAGAGCTAGTTGTTCAAGTTTCGTGAACGAAGGAATTATCTTTTTTCAATTAGGGATTAGAGTCGTGTGCTAGGTACGTTAAATATATGCAAATTGTGTGATGATGATGATGAAAAATAATTGTAATTTGAAAATAATTTGAGTTTGATGATGATGAATAAGGTCAAGAATGGTGAAACATGAAGGTTTGATGAAGACGAATAATAAGTGTTTGGATTGTTTTCGGCGAATTATAAGATTAAAATAAACTTCATAGGGGTTAAAGATGAAATTTATAATTTAATTATTCACATGAAACTTATTAATGAACTCATCCATGCGACTATAATCGGGTATACATAATAAATAATGTGAGTATACATAACAAGAATGAATAGAGTAATGTAATAAAAATTAATTGGTGTCAGAATAATTTATTTTCTTATTTTTATCCGTAAATATCGCATATGCATAATTTGTACTATAGCTATAGAACTTTTAACAAAATAAAGATATGATGTCCGGGTATAATGAATATAGATAAAAGAATTTATATACCAATATACAAATCAATGTAAGTAATAATCATTATTAAATTAAATATACCTTTTCGATAAAAAATAGTTTATTTAAAAATATAAGAATTTTTTATGATACTCTTTTCTTTTATTTCCCTTGACTTTTTTCAGGTTTTCCTACCTTTCACTTTCTTCATTTCCCATCGAAAAGACACATAAATTTACATTCCCCTTTCTTTTCTTTTCCTTTTCTTTCTCTTGAAATTCCTTAAACCATGCATAGTTTTAGAAGAATATAATAAAATAATATTAACATATTACTAATATAAATGACTTGATATTACACTTGTTTACTAGCTTGAGCGTTTGGGTTAGGTGAAAGTCTATTATGATATAAGGTTCAATCTCTCGAATTCAAACTTTTAACAAAATTAATTTTGTGTCATGTGAATTTCTACTCGAATAAATTTTACAAAGAAGTTGAAAGTGAATATGAGTCTGGGGTTTTGAGGTGTTAATATAACACCCAACTTCGCTACCATCCCCACCTTACAAATTAAATGAGAGTGAATTTTATGTTGACGAAGACCAGATTTCCTCCGATAAATGCTTAATGAGGGTTTTGTCCCGATTAATTATGAAACGCCGTACGTTCTTCCTAGCACGTAGAACTACAACATCTAGTGGCATGCCATACAACCACATACAGGCTGTTTGGGAGCCAATTTTAGAAGAGACAAGTCTTTCAAAAGTTGACTTTACATGTTTGCTATTTACTTATACATTTTAACTGAGATTATTGTAAATTGAGTTTTATAACACTACTCACCTCATCTATTCTCTCTAGATGTTGCAATTGAGAGTGCCGTTAGTGGGTTGAATTTTAAAATTTATTTACTTTCAATTCACTTTTTCATTTAAAAGCATTTATAATTCATACAATACAATCATTTTTTGACAAAAACAATCCAATAATATCATTTTAACTACCTAAAACGGTTATTCATCCAATTTTTAATTATTCAATCACTACACACATTAAATATGTACTTACATTCTTACATAATCTATTTAAAATGCACCAATACCAAAAACTATATTTTATAAGAATATATACCCGTCGTGGTTGTTGACAGCGAGTTTCAGACAACACCTTGTCTTGAGGACAAGACAAATGAAAAGGGGTAGAGGTATTGTAATGATTGTGGCTTTGAGAGCGTGATAATTCGTCTTACCATTTTACTGCATTGTTATTTTAGCCAAGTTATCTTTTACTAGAAGGGAGAAGTTTGTTGAGAGTATGTTATAACCTGGGGGAGTCGGTTGAGTTTACCTACTACAACATGCCATTTTGTCACCAATCAGCATACATACTACGTGATGTGGAGGAGAACAACTAAGAAGAGACTTGATTAGATAATTTCCTCTCAAATCTTATACACCTTTCTCCTCATTCGTTTATATTTGTTGATCGGAGCTTTTCCGTTTTAGGTTGCTCGTGACTATACCAAAGTTGCTATTCCAGTGTCTTTGGTTATTATTGCGTTGTTTTTTGTAGTTTGATTGTACCGTGATTTGGTTTATCAATACAATCGGACTATTTCCTTACTTGCTAGCTAGTTTCATTTACTATCGAGTTACACAATATTTCGGGTCACAACAACATAATAATTCCTTCAAATTCTTCACTCATACAACGTATCAAATATAACAAGATATCATGATGTGAAAAAAAGAAGAAAAAATTTTGACAGTCCAAATAAAAAATATGATTTCACAAATAAATTAAATGTAAATTAATAACGTAACATATCATGTTTACAATTGGTTTTATTTCGAGCTTCAGTTATGGAGAAAGGGTATATTCATGTGATACGGAGAGAAAAATATATTATTTTAATAAAAAATAAATTAATAATATAAAAAATTCTTATATGTATATATTATTTTTATTAACTAATATTTCTCATAATAACGCCAGCCTTAAATTAATCATAAGTTAAATTTGTATATTGGCGAAATTTTTACTGACTAATCTATATCAACAACATTCAATTCCAATTGTCATAATTGCCCTTTAACACCGTTTAACAAAATAAGGCAAATAACAAGTCGAAGAAGGGCAAAAGAGTACAAGAAACTGCTAGAAAAGGAAGCTTATCGTTCTTCCTTACTGCAATTGCAAAACCCATTAGCTCAGAGATCTGGGGGAATCAAGAAAAATGAGGTGAATAGTGAGATGGGAGTTTTACGATTAAGGGGGTGGTTGGTTGCCTTCTCTGTTCGCCGATGATTTACTCCGATGCTGCCATAACCAACAGCCCCTTTTCATCATCATCATCCAATTCATCAACAACACCACACCATGCTTTCTTTCTTTCTTTCTCTCTCTCTCTCTCTCTCCCTCTTTTTGGTTGATTTTTATCAACCACCACCTGAGCTGTTCTTCGTACTTTCTGTGATTCAATAACAAGAGGCTATGATGATTCTTCTCTCTCTGAGATGTAGTAATTTCTTTCTTCGACTTCTGAGCTTTTAATGGGTCGGGCTGATGAGATTCGACCCGTATCTTGGCGTGGCAACCCGGATGGCACGTGTCTTTTCACGCGCAACCGTTGGTTCGCAGCCATGGCGTGGTGGAGTCTTCTTCGTTGCCCGTTACATTTCAGATCTGAGCCTCATTTTTTGCTTTTTGATTGTTTGAATCATTTGTTTATTTTGTTTCATCTGTAAAATTCGAGTAGTGACTATGAAACAAAATTCTACCCAAGTAATCAATGGCTTGGAACCACCTTCATCTAGTGGAGGAAATTAAAAGAAGCTTGGTGCATGGTGGGAACAAGAATCTGCTGTGGACTTACAGGGAAAACAAAGGACCTGCAGACCTTTTGCCTTTGGTTAAAATTGGAAATGATTATGATTTTGACAATTTGAATGGAAATTTGGAAGGATTTTGGTGAAATTGTGTTTAAAATAGAATTGAAATGAAGGCATTTGAAGTGTATTTTAGGTCAAATTATTATTTATCGAACCAAATAGACTGGTTTAAATACTTTCCCAAATAGCCCTGTAATCTTTGAATGTCTTAATTTTCATCCGTAGGAACTTTGTGAATCTTAGAACTAGTTTTAGAATTTGTCAAAGTAGTTTTAGAATTTGTGATATTCGATCTTTGTAGCTTAGTTTGTATCTTTCTAATGAATTTGAGATGATTATTTAATGTAAGGTTTCTTTGTGTTCGACTAATTCGTTTTTGTAAATCAATTTAGTAGTAATGTGAAGTTATTTATTTTAAAAAAATATCAGTGTCTGATACACCTATGACTCTGAAGCATAATCATTAAGGGACTGATTGGAGTAGCATCTAAATGCCTGTTTGGATGCTTTTGTATTTGTTATGGCATTTAAATGCCGAATATTAAAATGACTCTACAGTAGCAACATTTTTCTCTACCTATATAACAAACCTATAATACTCTATACAATTACAATTCTATACCAAACACAATTTTAACAATCTCACTACAATTCCGATCACTATTCAGACATTTAAATCGGGGCATTTAAGTCGGATGTCAATTAGCCCCTAAAAGATCGAAGACAGGTAAAAAGATAAACAAAAACAGCTTAAGAACTCAATATGTGTATATGTTTGCTTTGATAGTTTTTAAAACGGTTAAAGGGTGACTCGAATTCTGATTTATTAGTTAGAGTTGAAACATATTAAACTAAGTCGTGCTACATTATCATATTCGTTTTGACAGTATTTAAATTTTTCTTATTTTAAGTTTTTTCATTGTATAATTAAAATATAATATTACATCACATTTTATTCAAATATACTCAGATATACTTTTTCCATCACTTCAATAACTTCATTATAATAATATTAATTAAATATTCATTTGTATTCTAACTTAATAAGATAAAATATCAATAATGGAAGTATAGTACACATGTGTGCATTTCAAAGAGAGGCAGATGAATTGAAAAGATAAAAAATATAGTAATAAATGAATTTTCTATTTTATTTATTTTTAAGGCAAGTACATTTTGTGGAGTAAAAATATGAGAATGAACTTTTCTTTTTTAAACAATTAGTTTGGTTAGCTTATTATGCTTGATTAATTTAAGTACTATGTCACACTATACTATAAATAGTATACTATTCAAAACTTGACAAGTGGTAAAATTAAATATTAAAAATTTAATTATAATTAAATTTAATAATTTATATAATTTTAAAAATACAAATTACACAAAATTACAAGGTACACCCCCTCAATATGCACTTTACATATTATCCCTATCATTTTATTGTTCATCACCACCACCTCCCCCATCATCAACACACCATCACCACCTTTATACCGGAGCTCCGGTCAGCTCACCCACATTTTTTTTTCATTTCTTATTTCGAGTTCAGGTGATCGGAACTCCATGAAAGCTCGGAGCTTCCATGGAGTTCGTCCATGGACGAACCAGATCAGGCTTCCATGGAGGCTTGAAGCTTCTGTGGACAAAATCAAATATGAATCCATATCTGATTTCGTCCACGGAAGCTTCCACGGAAGCTTGAATCTTCATCTCTATCTTCTGTGGTTCATGATCAAGCTCCGCCGGAATTTTTGCCGGAGCTCCGACGGTAATTTTAGTTCTTCTTCTTTGAGATGAAATGAGTAATTTGTGAACGACAGTGCGACACTCTATCGATTTAATAATTACAACCATCGAGATTGAATCAAAATTTAATTTAACAGTTAAAAAGTGTATATCATTATTAGTACAATGCGACGGTACTATTTTTAGCCATTCTTTAACTTCTTTAACTATCTAACTAGTTGATTTATGAAGCCACAAAAATAGCTTTGTATTAGTTAATGATGAAAGAAGTTTCTTCAACTGGAATATTAGTTCCAAGTACCGCCTAAATTTATAGGGTGATTGATCTAGAATGAATAATACTACCATACTTCTTAATATGATGCATATATATGACCCAAATCATACGCAACCTTAATTAGTTAGTCGTTGAAGGTAAGCAAATACTCTGATATACTAATTACCAAAAGTTCCCATTTCATGGCAAATTCGCCACAGGCCCACAGCATCAGCATGTGTATGTATACATCTGGAATCTGGATTGTCAAAGAAAGAAATTGTGACGAAATTAATTACGTTGGAATAGTAATTACAGAAGATTTCAATTTCGTTGCAAGTTGTTGCATTGCCTGCCGCATGTGGAAATAAAGTGTCCCGACAAGGCCATCCCCCAATTAAGATTTATCGGGAGCAGTATGGTCTTCGTCTTCGTCTTCGGCCAAAAAACAAAAATCACAGTTTCAGTGAGTTGTAAGATAAATTTGCAGCTGATTGAAGAACAATAAAAATAAAAGACATTAAATGATAAATTCTCAACCTTACATTAATGATAGAACTACGTACTCATAGGAATATAGTGGCACTTGTTCCATAATCCTTGAGTGTGTTATCTTCGCTCTATATATAGGTGCCGTTCCACAAAAAACTACTCGTGGAAGTATGACTTTTCAGTTTCCACAAATCAATATAAATCTTACATATTGTCCAATGGCTAATTTTCGTGACCTGATATCCGAAGCTTTCTGGTATGCTCGTCCGCAGAAGCTGTGGTTCGATGATTCAGGCACCAACTACTTGGCGTGGAAGGCACATCTTGTTGACCTCTACCAGCCTCATGGCTTGCTTGGTTACCTCGACGGTAGTAATGAAGCCCCATCGAAAACCACTTTCAACTTCAGTAACTCCAGGCAAATCACAAACCCAGATTACTGCACCTGGAAAAGAACTGATCTGCATTTGAAGGAAATGATTTGTTCTCTGCTTGACGATGGTGTTGTACAGGTCCTACAGGATGCAGCTATTAAACGAGGTGATATCAACTTGCCTACTACTTCCAAAGAATTATGGTCGGACCTTGAGACCTCGTACAAAGAACACCGAGATCATCTACTTGCCGCTCCCTCGAATGCTGAAAAAGCAGGTGATATATTACTCCCTCCGTTCCATTATAAATTTCCTAAGATCTTACTTTATCTATTATTAAGGTATATTAGTTTGTATGGGTATTATGTTACATAAAATTGTGAATAGTTAGTAAATTAGAAAAAAGACGGATAGACGGATAAGATGATGATAAAATAAAAAATAATTACAATAAAAAAAGTAGTTTATAGAATAAAAACTTTCTATTTAATTGAATAATAAAGTTGTCTAATAAAACGTTAATTAAAAAAGAAATATTAGGAAGTCATTAATAATGATAAAATAAAAAATAGATATAATAAAGTAACAAATGCTCTCTCCGTCTTTTTTATAAAGAATTCATTTTGATTATATTATAT